>WNGS01002592.1:42999-64458 GCA_020271785.1 Procambarus virginalis
GAACTTCTTTTCCACAGCTCACAAACGGAGGAAAGGGTCCTGAAAGATATTGTTAATAGAAACGTTATCCCTACAGACAAAAATCAGAACATACAACTGACGATTTACTATAAAACCAAAAAAACGGCCAACCTACTCATGAGAAACTCTCCAGACACAAAACAGAATGCTTTAAAAGAGACCAACGTCGTCTATGTCTTCAAATGCCCACTTGGGGACTGTAAGCCTCAAAGAACTCAGTATATAGGCAAGACAACATCTCTTTCCAGGCGATTAACGATGCATAAGCAACAGGGCTCCATTAAGGAACATATAATCTCTTCCTACAACCAGACCATCACCAGAGAAATCTTAGCAAACAACACAGAATCATCGATAGATACAGCGATAGCAGGCGGCTTGACATCTGCGAGGCACTACACATCAAGAAGTCAACACCAGCAATCAACAGCCAATTAATGTACAACTATATTCTACCCACTTCAAGACTCCACTTCAATATAGAAGCATCAGGAAATATGGGCCAATAGGCCCTCTGCAGTTACTTCCGTTCTTACCTTCAAATACCCATTGTTTCGTGTTCTATCCTGTGTTGAAAGTTTTGTTCACCTCATCCAAAACTGTTATAACATATCACCTCACCCGAAATGCAGGTATAAAAGAAAATGAAAGCTTTTTAAATCATCCAGACATCTCCTGTCCACGAGGCTAACCATAGCCGTGCTTCTTGCCCCAGTCCTGTGCCAGGTATGTTATGGGCTCACCATAGCCTGTGCTACTTGGAACTTGTTCCGAGTAGCTGAATCTATAACAACAATGTTTAAATCATAGCATAAGTAAGAACTCTCTTTAGTGTTTGCAGGTTATAGTTGAGTGTGTGTATAAACTAAAAGTCTTTGAAATGTAATAACTTATTACGAAATGCGTTCAAGTGTCGTGTCAGACTTGAAATAGAAATGAATTTTGGTGAATTGATTTTTCAATTACCATCAACAGTGAAAAGAAACATAAGAAATATTGAGAAAATTCGTGTATATATATATATATATATATATATATATATATATATATATATATATATATATATATATATATATATATATATATATATATATATATATATATATATATATATATATATAACTGAAAACTCACACCCCAGAAGTGACTCGAATCCATACTGCCAGGAGTACAGGACGCTTTAATCCACTTGACCATCACGACCGGACAATAAGGAAGTGATAGCCGAAGCTATTTGAACCATTTCCCCGCTGGCACTCGGATGGTAATCATGGGCATAGCATTTTATCAAATCACCTCATACTTTGTGGCACACGTGAGGAACACAAATGCGAACAAGCCTGAATGGTCACCAGGACTATATGCAAATGAAACTCACACCCCAGAAGTGACTCGAACCCATACTGCCAGGAGCAACGCAACTGGTATGTACAGGATGCCTTAATCCACTTCACCATCATCACCGGACAATAAGGAAGTGATAGCCAAATTGAAGGAAGTAAAGTTGTCTTGGCCACTGAAGTTGTTTTGGCCACAGGCTTGTTGGCATATATATATATATATATATATATATATATATATATATATATATATATATATATATAAAGTGGTGTTCTGGTTACTAGGTATATCGTACCTAGTAACCAGAACACACTTCTCGGTCTACTAAGCAAGGCCCGATTTGTCTAATAGGCCGAGTGATTTTCTTTCTTTTCAATAAATTGTTTCCAATTAGTTTATTTGAATTATTATTATTATGTTATATTAAGAACATAAATTATTGACTTAATTCTGATAGTTTAGGTTAGGTTAGGTAGGGTTGGTTAGGTTCGGTCATATATCTACGTTAGTTTTAACTCAAATTTAAAAAAAAATAACTCATACATAATGAAATGGATAGCTTTATCATTTCATAAGAAGAAAATATTATAAATTCAGGAAAACTTGGCTTATTTGGCAAATCGGATCTTGCATAGTAGGCCGAGTACGACTATCTGGCTACTAGGTACAACATATATATATATATATATATATATATATATATATATATATATATATATATATATATATATATATATATATATATATATATGTATGTATATATATGCGTGTGTGTGTACGTACGTGGGTGAATGCACGCGTGTTGCATCATGCATGAATACAGGAGATGATAGAGGGGCATACGTGCGCAACAGTTCCATACAACTAGATCTCAAAGGAGATACTTAGCGTAGGGGAAGACACGTCCAAGTCCGAGATATCTGTGATGGAAGGTTGTCTAGAGAGCTATCCCTCTGTCCTGGCCTTCAGTGGCAATGTCTGAAACAATTACTACCTCCACTTTATATATATATATATATTAAAGTTACCCAGACCACATGTCTGGCTGGTGACGGGGAAGTATCTTTCTAAACACCAGTTTTCCTAGGCACAGACAAAAACTGCGAAATCCAGAGAAACACAGAAAATTCAGTGATTCTATGTTAAGATTTCTATTTAGATTTTGGTAGCGCTGCCGGCAAAAATTGGTAGTATTCCTTACCGCTCAGGTTCTCTGGGCGGCCATAACACAAGATAGCAGGCACAGCGGCGACATGCATGGCCGCTAGAGCTGTGATATACTAGGGCAAGATCAACACTCTCTGCACTTTCTTAACAACATTGGCGAGGCTAGAGGAGCGGCCGCCGCCAAGACCTGAAATCACCCCCACCCGTCCTCACGTCCTTCTGATACACGTCCATTACATGAGACGCGATGCAGGGAGGAGCAGATTGGTGTGACCAAGGGAGGGCACTCGACCTTATCTCTCTTACTGTCTTGAACACGTCTCTCTCTTGTTGCATATTAGTGCCTGTCAAGAACTTTTCCAACTAGAGATGTCAATTTTGAACTAGAGATACCATTGATGATACTCTTCAAGACGCTAGTGCTCTTTAGAGTGGAATACTGCTGCAATATGACGGCCCCTTTCAAAGCTGGAGAAATTGCTGACCTGGAGAGCGTGCAAGGATCCTTTACTGCTAGAATCTTCTCAGTAAAACATCTAAACTACTGGGACTGACTAAAGAGCCTAAATCTGTATTCTCCTGAGCGCAGGCGGGAGAGATACATAATAATCTACACATGGAAAATAATAGAGGGGCTGGTCCCAAACCTGCACACAGAAATAACATCACATGAGACCAGGAGGCATATCTGGATGTGCAGAATACCCCCGTTGAAAAGCAGAGGTGCAACAGGTACTCTGAGAGAGAACTCTATCAACATCAGAGGCCCGAGACTGTTCAACATGCTTCCACTACAAATAAGGGACATAACTGGCCGATCCCTCACAGTGTTCAAGAGAGAACTGGAAAAGCACCTCCAATGGATACCTGATCAACCTGGGCTGTGATTCGTACGTCAGGCTGAGAGCAGCCGCGTCCAACAGCCTGGTTGATCAGTCCAGCAACCAGGAGCCCTGGTCGACGACCGGGCCGCGGGGACGCTAAGCCCCGGAAGCACCTCAAGGTAATCTCAAGGTAGGTCATAGATGTGTCCCTCCGGCACACACACACACACACACACACACACACACACACACACACACACACACACACACACACACACACACACACACACACACACACACACACACACACACACACACACACACACACACCGTGTATGTGTGACAGAGGGACACACACCCCGTGTATGTGTGACAGAGGGACACACACCCCGTGTATGTGTGACAGAGGGACACACACCCCGTGTATGTGTGACAGAGGCACACACACCCTGTGTACGTGTGACAGAGAGACACACACCCCATGTATGTGAGGCGAAGGGACACACACCCCGTGTATGTGAGGCGAAGGGACACACACTCCGTGTATGTGTGGCAAAGGGACACACACCCCGTGTATGTGTGACAGAGGGACACACACATTCTTACACACGGAGGTCAGCAACACTGTGACACAACACAAACGAGGGTTCAAGGAAGATGAATTTTACATCAAAGTTTAATAGAAGTCTTTGACCTGGTGGCACAAATTAGTCAAGACAGAGAAGGATGGACAATCTTTATAATCTCGAACTATTCCCCTCTTCCCCTCCCCTATTTCCTTCTCTCCTACTCTCCCGCCCTTCTCGCTCAAACTCCCTACTCTCTCATGTCTCTTCTCTTAATCCCCTTCTTCTTTCACTCTCACTTCCTCCCACCTCTCTGGGCACATCATGATTCCTCCTTTCGTTCCCTTTTTCCATCTATCCCTCCGTCCCATCCCATATCATTATCCTGACCCTTTCCAAGTGCTATATAGTCGTAATGGCTTGGAGCTTTCCCCCTGACAACTCCACCTCCCTCTCCTTCCCTCCACTCACACTCTCATGGACACATGCAGAACCATGTACTCCATGTGCATAATGCTCCTGGCTGTCTGGGTTCGAATCCTTCTGGGGATGCGGAGTTTTCAGTTGCATTTATGCTTGGGAACCATTCAAGCTTGTTCACATTTATGTTGCTCACTTGGCCCCACAAAGTGAGGTGATTCGATGAAATATCTATGTCCAAGTTTACCACCAAGTTCTGTCGGGATGTTGGGGAAATAGACTCGGCTACCAACGTCTTAGTATAGTCAAGGTTGGTGTCGCCCACTAAATGGCGGATTTGTAGGCAGGGGTCGCCATTTTGTTTGTATCAGGGGGGCGACCCCCCTTTACCTACAAACTTACAAATACAAATTTCTCTCTAATTAGGTAACCAATTTGGTCGCCTCAAATACCAAAAGACTCCCTGCACCTCAAGGAATCTGCAGGATTCATGAATATGACTCTTAATGCTGGCAATGGGGAGAAATAGGAGGGGGCTCCAAAACAACTGTAAACATATGTTGTTAAATATGACCTTAAAGGTATGATTAATAATTCTAACATGAATTTTCTCCATATTTCTTGTGTTTCTTTTCACTGTCGATGGTAATTTAAAAATCAGGTCTCCAAAATTCATTTTTATTTCTAGTCTGACGCAATGCTTGAACGCGTTTCGTAATAACTTATTACATTTTGAAAGACTTTAGTTTATACACACAACTATAACCTATAAACACATCCATACTTATACATGCATTTGGCTGTGGTGATATATATGTTTTGGGTGAGGTGATTGACATTTACCCAAGACAGAATACGAACCAATGGGTATAAAAACATAAGAATGGAAGTAACTGCAGAAGGCCTATTGGCCCATAGCATCACCATTTCCTCTTGATGCTTCTATATTGGTTCAGAATCTTGAAGTGATGTAGAATATAGTTGAGCATTAATTGGCTGTTGATTGCTGGTGTTGACTTTTTGATGTGTAGTGCCTCGCAGATGTCGAGCCGCCTGCTATCGCTGTATCTATCGATGATTTCTGTGTTGTTTGCTAAGATTTATACTGGTGATGGTCTGGTTGTGAGAAGAGATTATATGTTCCTTGATGGAGCCCTGTTGTTTGTGCAGTGCTAATCTCCTGGAAACAGATGTTGTTGTCTTGCCTATATACTGAAGGGGCTTACAGTCCCCAAGTAGGCATCTGAAGGCATAGACGATGTTGGTTTCCTTCAAGGCCTGCTTGGTGTCTGGAGAGTTCTTCATGAGTAGGTTGGCCGTTTTCTTGGTTTTATAGTAAGTCATCAATTGTATTTTCTGATTTTTGTGTGTACGGATAACGTTTCGGTCAATGATATCTTTCAGGACCCTTTCCTCCGTTTTATGAGCTGTGGAAAAGAAGTTCCTGTAAAATAGTCTGATAGGTGGTACATGTGTTGTGTTAGTTGACTCTTCAGAGGTTGCATGGTGTTTCCCCTTTCTTTTTATGATGTCGTCAACAAAACCATTAGAAAAGCCATTGTTGACTAGGACCTGCCTTACCATACACAGTTCTTCATCGACTTGCTTCCATCCTGAGCTGTGGCTGAGAGCACGGTCGACATAAGCGTTAACAACACTCTTCTTGTACCTGTCTGGGCAGTCACTATTGGCATTGAGGAACATTCCTATGTTTGTTTCCTTAGCGTAGACTGTTGTGTGGAAGCCTCTGCTCCTTTCCGTGGCTGTTACATCGAGAAAGGGTAGCTTCCCATTCTTCTCCATCTCGTAAGTGAAACTCAGCACAGAATTCCGCTCAAATGCCTCCTTCAACTCCTGCAGACGTCTGGCATCAGGTACCTGTGTAAAAATGTTGTTAACATACCTGCAGTATATGGTGGGTTTCAAGTCCATGTCAACTAAAACCTTCTGCTCGATGGTACCTATGTAGAAGTTCACAAACAGGACACCTCGGGGAGAACCCAAGGCGACCCCATCTATTTGCCTATACATGTGCCCATCTGGGCTAAAGAAGGGTGCCTCTTTAGTGCAAGCTTGGGGTAGAGTCTTAAGTATGTTTTCTGGTCTGTCAAGAGGAGTACAAGCCGGATCACGATACACTCTGTCCGCTATCATCCCGATTGTTTCATCCACAGGTACGTTGGCAAACAGTGATTCTACGTCCAACGAGGCTCTTATCCCTGTGGCCCGTGTTCCTCGCAGGAAGTCAACAAATTCCTTTGGAGACTTCAGGCTGAAAGCACAGGGTTCATAAGGAGTCAGCAAGCCGTTGAGTCCCTTAGCCAGTCTGGATGTGGGTGAGGGTGTGTGGCTGACAATTGACCGAAGTGAGTTTCCAGGCTTGTGGGTCTCGATATTTACATATGCATACCCAGGTTTGTATTCCCCAATAACCTTTGGCAAGTGGAGTCCAGATTTCTTGGCGTTCACAGTTTCGATCAATCTGTTTACCTTCTTTTTCAATTCGGCTGTAATGTCCTTCGGAATTTAGTTTGGTCAGAGAGTTTGAGGTTCGTTTTCGCCAATTATTCGTCTTTTTTAAGAATAACGTATATTGGCGACTTGTCACCTCTCCTGACGACCATCTCCTCGTTCTCGCGAAGGCTCTTAGCTGCCGCTTTGAGCTCGGGGGACAGTATGGTGCTTCTGTATTTGCCTCGAATCTTTCCTCCTTCTGCAATAAGGTCTGTTTGCAAGGTGACTTTTCTTTCGTGGTAACCTTTTGCATCTCGAGGTCGAATATGTCGTCCAATAGGATCTCCAACTCCACTTTCCGGGCCATCTCACTTGGTCTGGACATAACGTAACAGTTTATACCCAGATTTAGGAGAGTGATTTGGTCCTCAGTGAGGTTGATTCCAGTAAGGTTTAAGAAGCCGTCTCTGGGTCGTGGAATCGCAATAGGTCCTCCATATTGTCAGTTTCTTGATGATCCTGGTTTCGGTGCTGTGGCAATGTCGATCTGTAAGGATGTCGAGGTGTTGGTCGATATGAGCACACAGGTTTTCGTCGATGTTGTTGTTTCTCCATTGGTTTGTAGCGTGAAGTAGTTGCGTTTTGTTGTCTTTGATTTTATTTTCTGCCTCGTATATATGATTTCGAATCAGATCTTGGCGATATTTTATCGTGAAGGCTTGGTTTCTTGCTGCTGAGTCGTGCGTTTTAATATTAGTATATTTTGGTAGCAGTTTCTCTTGTAAACATATGTTGTTAAATATGACCAAAAAAGTAAGATTAATAATTCTAACTTGTATTTTCTCAATATTTCTTATGCTTCTTTTCACTGTCGATGGTAATTGAAAAATCAGTTCTCCAAAATTCATTTTTATTTCTAGTCTGACTCGACACTTGAACGTGTTTCGTAATAACTTATTATATTTTCAAAGACGTTAGTTTATACATACAAATGCGAGTTTAAGTATGGATGTGTTTACAGGTTACAGTTGTGTGTGTAAACTATAGTCTTTGAAAATGTTTGAAAATTTCTCCTCCTCCCACCCCTATTCTTTTTGTGTATATATACAGATATATTTTTTTTATTTAAACTTAGTCATAAAAAAGGAGTTACATATGAGTACAAAGGTAATAATTATAAGTTGTCGAGTTCATCCAGCTCCTCAGATGGCAGGCAGGAACCCTGAATGCAGTGTGCATTTCCCCTCTGTATCGTCACACTGAGGCTCTGGAAAAGGAAGCTGGCAGCCCTAGGGTCTCTTGTTGTTTCAATTAGCCTAGAACCCAGTTCCTTTGAAAAACTGGTGGCACTCTTACCCCAGGCACCGAGTGTCCCAGAAGCAATGGGGACAAAATTGAAGTGGTGATCCAGTTCTCTGTACTTACGGTATTTGACTGATTCCCTGGAGAGTGGCAGCACCACCCGGTTGTGCAACACTGAAGTCAATCACGGCACATCACAGCCCTTGTGGATTTGCTCACTGAAGTCAATTTAAGTGTTAGCCAGGGTTGATATGCATGCGTAGTCCCAAACTAACTGCTTGCCATTCTTTCTGGGGTTCACTGTGATACCATCTGGGCGACCATTACGAGCATCTAGCTATGGGGCGTTAGGTAACGGGGCTCTCTCTCATCTGGGTATCCAGCTGTGGTGAGGCTCCTCTTGATGATGTCGTTAACTTCACTGTGCCTTAACTGCCATCCTCCTGTGCTTTGGCAGAGTAGGCCATGGTGGCCGTACCAGTCGGTCACCACCTCACCACAAATAAACCTATATTTGGTGTGAATTGGGGCAGCAAGGCGGAGGGCCCACAGCAATTCGGAGGGCTTGTCGTATGTGACATGTGCTAGTTGCCGACATTGGGGGTTGCTAGCAAGAAGTACCCTTCATATGGGGCTGCTACTGCTGTGAGGCGAGCAATGTCATGTTGTGTTGTTGCAGGAGAACATATTATTTCACATTTAGAAGAGTTTAGGATGAGGCCTAAAATTGCACCTTGCTCCTGGATTTTTCTGATGTTCTCCAGGAGGGATTCTTGGGAACCAGCTAGGGCACCACCATCCAAGAAGCAGATGTTAATCTAGCTGGACAGGATTCTGTGACTTGTTTGATGACTAAGCAGTAAAGGAGAGGATCAAGAAAGTCACCCTGTTGGACGCCTTCTTGTGAGTCAATTTCATATTCGCCAAAAATTTGCTTTAGATCCATACTGTAGCATGAATTGTACAAAAGGGTAGAGGGACGGGAAATGACTATGAACTGCACGGAGTACAGCATCCTTCCGCACCAAATTAAAGGCATTTTTTAAGTCTAGCTTGATCAGGAATATTTCGTCTGTGATGTTAGCAACGAAAGCTTGAGCTGCGTGGGCTGCTGCCTCGCACCCTTGTGGAATGTCAAACCCGAGCTGTTTTGGGTTTAGCATGTTGGCCATTGCTTGGCTAACTCGTAACAGCTTTTGCGTCGAGACGCCGGAGGGAATTGCCCGCACCTATTGGTTTGATCCCTCCATCCTTTTTCTTTCTTTAGAGCACAGAGATATGCTCCAAAAAAAGTTCTTATGGTCTCTGGTATGTTGCCAGCTAGACATGTGTTAGTAAATCTGGTTAGTTCCACCAAGAGGCTCTGTGCAACGCCTGTTCAATGCTACTAATTTGTAGAACTAATTCAATTAATGTGTCTATTGCGATGCAATATTTGCCAAATTCTTCCCACAGTCTCAATGACGACGGGAGGTAGCTACAGGCTAAAACATGAATTTCCTCCACTTTTAGTTTGCATCTAAACAGAGTTTAGTTAATTGCGTTTCCAAACTAAGGATAATCGTTTATTTAGTTGATTATTTATGTAGCATATTATTGCTTACTGAATTCGTTCATTTAGGTGCATTAACAACTACAGTGAAAAATATTGCAAAGTAAAGCAATTCATATGATATTTCTTTATGCAGTCTTAATAAGCTGACTTGCATTGTGCAAAAGTATATTGCGCCTTAATACATTATTTAGTGACATAAGCACTTATCACCAGTTCTTACTTCCCTCACTAAATAAGTAAAATAAAATACTTTAAGCTCGAGAATACTTTGAGCGGGCTGCGCATGCGTATCACAGCCAGGAAGGGAGGAGAGCGTCATTTGCTTGCTGGCCAGACTCCGACGAGCGTCGCCATATTAGCAGCGTACAAGAGAGAGACGACGCTATAGCAAAGTATTTGCTTAGTTTAATTATTCTTTCTTACATTTACAAGAGCGTTGCCACTTTAAATTGGTAATCAATAGCCGTGTCCTGGAACCAGAGTGATACCAAATCCGAAGTCAACGTCCTTTACACAGCAGCTGAGAACGAAGGATTGCATAGTTCTCTCCACCAACGGACACGCGGCTCGGCAACTATAAATTTTTCTACTTGTTACACTGTGTGCATATTGAACATTTAGACTAGTTGTCGTTAGGCCATTCAATTACAACAAAAACCCAGTACGTCTCTTCTTTAGCAATATTCTTAATTTATATTGCATTATTACCTGTAGACAAATTCTACAGTGATTGCTATATTCAGTAGGAGTATTTCCTTTAATTTAGGATGTATTATTAATAATCAGGTAGAAGGCTTTTATAGTCTACTTGCCTTACAGCAACCGGGTCCACGTCAAGCGAGGTGCTAGGCTTCCTCACCTTCTCGTGCAACAATTTGTCCCACGCAAATTGTGTCGGAGTGGAGTGTGGCAACCGATTTCATCTCACTTAATTTCACAGCTAAGCTGTTAATTGTTATTGTAGAGATACTAATAACGTAGACATTTTAATGATCTCCCATTGAGATCCATGTTATTAACCACTGGTAGTAATACTAGTCTATCGTAGTATCTTGAGGCCCATTCGTCTCTAATTATTATTGCTCAATTTTGTAATTACTTATTTCATTTACTTCAGTGAATGAACCACACTGAAATGATGTCAGGGATACAATAGTCTTTTTTGACATATAACCCCCCCCCATTTTGGGTGAGAAGATTTGATTCATAAATTACAGTCCCTTTAATATTCAAGATAATAATTATCAACAATATCCCTAGGACACTAGTTCATGGATTTAAACCACTTGCTCTACCCAGTTTCCACTTTTCCTCTAAAAAGTGGTGGTCCTTCGCAGGTTTCGAAATTTAGCATCAATTTAAATTAATTACATGAGTCAAGTTTTCCCACAATGTGTGTGTGGCGTGGTGGTGGGTGGCAATGTGGCTGAGTAGGTGGGGAGGTGGGGTGGGGCAGGAGGGAATGGCCGGGTACTGCCCGGTCTGTGGGCTGGATGAGTGGTCAGGGTGACTCTAAACACTCGTATAATTTATCGTGTATATCACTGCACAATAATGGATACATCATACACTTGTAAAATGACTCACTGCACGTGTGATGTACTCAAAATAAGATAGCTATGTTACCCCAATTATCGAGGACAACGTAACTTGTTCAACGAAACTTTCAAACAAGAAAGAAGAAAAAGGAAAAAAGAACACTGGATGTCACACGAGTAACCCCCACCTATCGTAGTATAGGTGGGGGTTGTATACTCTCTTCCTGTATAGTATACCTCCTGTATACCTCAGGAGAGGTATATGTAGTATACCTCTCTCCTGACCACACATCACCCCTCGCTCACCCCCACCTCCCGTCACTATGGGAGACCCGCAGGGACCATCATGGCCCCTCATTCCATCCTCGATGACTTCACGCGGCCAACTACCTGTTTTGATGAGCTTTTGCAGAGATCGTACACCTTAGGCACTTTTGAGGACTTTCACGCCTGCTTGGTATAATAACGGTGAATATGTTAGAGTCTTGGTATGGTGAGGCCAAGATGTCTCAGGGTAATGACTAAGAAAGCTGCAACACTTCCTCCATAGGTCTATCCTCTTATGACGCTCGCTCATCTATATAAATAAAAATGAAAATTTTTGTTTGTTTGTTCAAAATAGCTAATATCCGAAAGTTCTTCACCGATTGCTTTGAAATATTGAAACAATGTTCTATTTGCATACGAGCATATTTCTACATACCTACCGTATAGATGTCACATACAAAGATGCTTTTTTTAAAAACTGCTTTTCATTGGAGTTTTCATGTGAGGGAAATCTCTGAAACCTCTTTACCATTTTTTGTAAATTTTGACACAACATTTTATTCGAATACGCACGCACTTTTATATACCTACTATTTACATACCTCACTTGTGACAGGTAAAAAACATCCTTTTTTAACAAACAGTGTTGTTGGACATAAAAGCAACTTACACAGTACTAAATATGTTACGATTCCTTTCAATGTTTCCGATAAAAATTGAAAAACTTTTTGCATTGATAAATTAAACTTTCATAAATTTCAATTTATTTTCATTTTGATTTAATTATTTTGTGTGACATTACATTGGAAATGAGCTTTGTTGTTTACCATACTGCTCATTTCGTGAGTATAGTTGATTTTTAAATTTTTTAATTGTTTTTCATTTCGGTTTTAATTGTTTTTCTTATATTTCTGTGATGGGAACATCAGATCATTTGGGAATGCATCGAACGAGGGAGTGGCGAATTGTGGCAAGACGAGGGGATGGGAGTGAAGGATGGTGGGGACGAGGGGACAGGGGAATGGAGATTGGTAAGGGAGGACAAGGGGACAGGGAAGTGAGGGATGGTGGGAGGATGAGGGGACAGAGGAGGGGAGGAATGGTAGGGAGGACGAGGGGACGAGGGAGTGGGAGATGGTGGACAGGACAAGGGACGGTGGAGTGGGGAATGGTTAGGAGGACAGGGGACACAGGATTGGTGGATGGTGGGGAGGACATAAGGATGGGAAGGGAGGAAATGGTGGGAAGGACAAGGGGATGGGGAGTGAGGAATAGTTGGGAGGACAAGGGGACGGAGGAGGGGGGAATGGTGGGGAAGGACTGGGAGACAGGAGAGGATTGCTGTTGGTTGCTGAGCCACATCAACGCGTGGCTCAGCTGTACCCGGCCATGCGTTGCTGTGGCTCAGCAACCAACAGCAACCCTCCCCCTGTCTCTCAGTCCTCCCCACCATTCCCCCCTCCTCAGCAACGCATGTGCGTTGCTGAACCACAGCAACCTTCTCCTGTCTCCCAGTCTTCCCTACCATTCCCCCCTCATCTTCCCCTCGTACTTCCAACATTCATCAACCCCCGTCCTTATTTCTTCCCACATTTCCCTCTCTCCCCACTCCTCCGTCCCTTTGTCCTCCCTACCGTCCCCTACTCACTGTACTTCGTCCTCCTAACCATTCCCCACTCCACCTTCCCTCGTCCTCCCCACCATCTCCCATTCCCCCAGTCCCCATGTTCCCCCCCCCCTCGCCTGTCTCCTCGTCCTCCCCACCATCATCACTCCCGTCCCCTGTCCTCCCACCATTCCCCACTCCCTTGTTCGATACAACTCCAAATGGTCTGCTGTACCCATCAGAAAATTTGGAACATCAATGATCTGATGTTTCTATCATTGAAACATAAGATAAAATTAAAAAAAAAAAAAAAATTAAGAAAAAAACTATATTCACGAAATGAATGTAGGGTAACAACACAATTGAATCAAATGCAATGTCACACAAAATAATGAATTCAAAATGAAAATAAATCGAAATCTATGAAAATTCAATTTATCATCGAAAGCGGAAACATTGAATTGGAATCGTAACATATTTATTATAGCGTATGTTGCTCTTACATGCAACAGGTGACACTGTTTTTCTAAAAAAATATGTTTTTACCTGTCACAGGTGTGGCATCTATACTTATACCATGAAATGAATGGTATGGTAACAACGCAGCTCAATTCCAATGCAATGTCACACAAAATACTCAAATGAAAATGAAATTCAATTTAAGTATATGAAAATTTAATTTGTCAGTGCAATCGGAAACATTGAAATGGAATCAAAATATATTAGTATAGAGTGTGTTGCTCTTATGTGCAACAGATGGCACTGCTACTTAAAAAAAATGTTTTACCTGTTAAAGGTGTGGAATCAATACTTATACTTACGAAATTAACGGTATGGTAAACAATACAGCTCAATTCCAACGTAATGTCACACAAAATAATTAAATCAAAATGAAAGTAAATCGAAACCTATGAAAATTCGATTTATCAATGCCATCACAAACACTGAAATGGAATCGTAACATATTTAGTATAGCGTGTGTTGCTACTTCATGCAACAGATGGTGCTGTTTTTCAAAAAATCATGTGTTATCTATATGTTCATCTATATAGTAGGTATATAAAACCAAGTACGTATTTGAATGGAACGTTGTGTCAAACTTTCAAAGGAATTTCAAAGGAAAGTGGAGAACTTTCAGAGATTACAGTGTGTGTTGCTCTTACTTTCAACAGATGGCGCTGTTAAAAAAAAAAAAACATGTTTTTTCCTGTCACAGGTGAGGCAGTATATAGTAGGAAATATAAAAACACGCTCCTTCAAGAATGCAATGTTGTGTCAAAATTCAAAGTAATCATAAAGAGGTTTCGAAGATTCCCACACATGAAAAAACACATGGAAAATACAGGTTTCAAAAAAGCATGTTTTCTCCCACCACAGAGTGGACATCTATATATTATGTATATAAAAATCCGCTCGGATCCAATGGAACGTTGTTTGAAAATTTTAAAGCAATCGGTGAAGAACTCTCGGAGATTAGCGATTTTGAACAAAGAACATTTACATTTTTATTGATATAGATATATAGGGGGCCACTTGGTTAGCCTGGGTTCAATTATTTCCTAGGGGAAGTGGTTCTATGTTAAATATAAACTTTTGGTTTATGCAAGTGTGTGGTATATATATGTGCTCTGTTTTCCCTAGTAAATATCATTGATTGGGAGAATGTATGTCTAAATTTCACCATTAGCTGGTGACATTGAGAGCGGTAGTCGTGGAATAGCCGCCAGATTAGTAGCTTTTTTTAATGATTATGCTATGGTGTAATGGTTAGTGTACTGGCTGGCCACTTGGTTAGCGTGGGTTCAGTTCCTCATAGGGGAAGAATTTCTGAGTTAAATATAATTTGTAGGTTATGCAAGTGCGTGATGATATATATGTGTGTGTATATATATATATAGTATATATATATATATATATATATATATATATATATAATATATATATATATATATATATATATATATATAGAGTGTGTTGCTCTTAGGTGCAACAGATGGCAACTGCTACTTAAAAAAATGTTTACTGTTAAAGGTGTGGAATCAATACTTATACTTACGAAATTAACGGTTTTTAATATGGTAAAATACAGCTCAATTCCAACGTGAAGTCACACAAATCGAATGTAATGAAATCGAATCACAAGAAGGTGTCCAACAGGGTGACCCCCTTGCTCCTTTTCTTTCTGCCTAGTCATCAAGGAGGAAGTCACCGATAACCTGTCCAGTGAGCTCAACATTTGGTTCTTAGACGATGGTACTCTAGCCGGCTCCCCAGACGCATCTTGACGACATAAGAATAATTCAGGAGCAAGGAGCAAGTCTAGGACTCACCCTGAACCCTTCAAGTGCGAAATAACCTCCACCAACCAGCACATATAGAGCAATAAAGGTTGTTTTGCCTGACATTCATACAACCAACCTGAGGACAGCACACTCCTAGGTGCTCCTCTTGGAAGGAATGCCATCGACGAGGTCCTTGGTAAGAAGATCACTGACCTGAAGAGAATGAACGAGAGGATTGAAGACATCGATGCTCATGATGCACTTTACCTCATCACCAGATGCTTGTCCCTCCCCAGGCTGACCTACTTTCTAAGATGTTCGCCATCTTTCAACAATATTAAATTAGAAGAGTACGACAGCTTGCTGAAATCAACACTAGAAAAAGCCCTCAATCTTTCCCTCAGCAACTCGCAGTGGAAACAGGCCTCCCTTCCTGTCAGACTCGGGGGCCTTGGCGTGCGCAGCAACACAAATTGCTGTACCAGCGTTCCTGTCCTCTTCAGTGGGGTCTGACAACTTGGTGAAGGAAATCCTACCTGAGCACCTAGTTCAACAGGCAGGGGTACATGATCCCAGCTTCACAGACTGCACAACCAAATGGGTCTCTCTCGCAGGACCAGCACCCCAACACTGCCTTCTGAAGCCCATAAGCAATCCAGCTGGGATCGCCCCATTGCCGACCAAGAAGCTGCGACTTTGCTAGAAGCTGCGACAACACCACATGACACTGCCCGACTTAGAGCAGTAGCAGCTCCCCATGCAGGTGATTTCCTATTAGCAATCCCAATGTCAGCAACCGGCACTCGTCTCACACCGCAGGCCCTTCGAATTGCCGTGGCTCTCCGTCTCGCTGCCCCAATCCACACCGAATACAGGTGTATTTGCGGCGAGGCAGAGGCCGACAGGTACGGACGGCATGGCCTTCTCTGCCAAAGGACAGGAGGATGGCATGCAAGACACGGCGAGGTCAATGACATTATTAAGAGAAGCCTTACCACAGCCGGCTGTCCAGCAGAGAGAGAGCCCCGGTACCTAATGTCCCACAACTCTAATGAGCCTGTCGGTCGCCCAGATGGAATCACGGTGAACCCTGGAAGAATGGTAGACAGTTGGTGTGGGACTACACTTGCGTCTCAACTTTAGCCAATACCTATGTTGACTTCAGTGCTACTCAAGCAGGAGGAGCTGCCAATCACCGGGAAGCGGCCAAGTCACGTAAATACAGAGACCTTGAGCACCACTACATTTTGTCCCCATTGCCTCAGAGACACTTGGTGCCTGGGGTAAAAGTGCTGCTAGCTTTTTGAAGGAGTTGGGGTCTAAGCTAATCGAAACAACTAGAGACCCTAGAGCTGCCAGTTTTCTTTTTCAGCGCCTCAGTGTGGCAATCCAGAGAGGAAATGCTCACTGCATCCATGGTTCCTGCCCGCCATCTGAGGAGCTGGAGGAGCTTTTCAACTTGTGACAAGCAGCCTTGTACCCTGCATGTAATCAATACTGTAACTTTTTTGTGTAATGACATTTTCAAATAAAGTTAGATAAATATACACACATACCAAAAGAATAGGGGTGGTAGGAGAAGAAAATATCAAAGTGTCAGTGAGGATCCACAAGGTCTTCTCTGAGTACTCTTTATTTTTCTCCGAGGCTATGGGTCCCTACACTTGCACCAGAGGTGGTACCCCTTCTAGGGTAAATATATATAATATATATATATATATTATAATATATATATATAACCAGACACACCCACGCCACGAGACCCCGCCAACACCACGACGACACCACGCACACGCCATCACACACAACGACCCAACACACACCCACACACATCCACCTGTGGAGCATGGGAGGCGGGGAGACTCATGAGTACGACAACCGTACCAAAGACACGTACAGGAATCGGCACGGACCGGTTAGGAGTAACAAGGATTACACTTCGATTCAATCCACTGGTGAGTACGCGACGCGATACAGAGGGGACCACAGGTGGAACTGAATGAAAGACTGAGGTCCCACTATGAGGCCACAGAGACGCTTAGAAGGCGCACTTTCTCACGTGCTAGGGATTACGTTAACGGAAGGAATCGCATCTAGTGACGGGAGTGTCGTCTGGCGGACTGATGACATATACGCCAAGCTTTGCAAACGTAGGATATCGATAGAGCCCGAGATAGGGCTCATTAGTGCATGTACGACCAGTGATTTCGACAGTCTGAGCGGCGAGTGACACCAGAAGGGCCACCGATCTGAACCCGCACGACACAAATAGGGTGACGGTACACACAACTACACACGACACTACAGAGCCACACCCACTACCTATCACATCAGTCAAGGCATGTGTACTAACGCGTGCCTCAACGGCGAAGATATTGCCGTACGAGCTAGGCCTAGACCATAGGACAAACTGCCTTTCGAAAGGATTTGTGTAAGGAATCTGTTAGAACCCTGTATACCACTATGTAAAGTCAATCCTGGACGGATTGCAGCTCCAGCCTGGGCAGTCCGATAACCTAGTAAACACTAAGAGCAGAAGTAGTAGAAGATCAGTTCCCGTATGCCCAGACTCGGTCCGAAACTCGAGAGGATGGAGCTACGAAGGGAAAGCGCTAAGAGGAGCGCTGAACCGTCACGATCGACCATGGCAAACAGAAGGAGGTAAGGGGGAGACATGAGTATCCACCATCTATAACTTCGCACGGGGATTGCGACACGGGCCGGACAGAAGACAAACTTCTTCACCACGGGTGGAACCACAAGGGATCCAGGTGCTGACACTTAGTACCTCCAGGCAGTGATCACCAGAGACCGTGTAGGACAGCAGAATTTTTCACAGTGTCACCGTTAGGCGTTAATTAAATGGATGAAGCCTGTAGGCAGGGACTCGCTTGGCTGAGGCGGACTTCCATACACAGTGTTCAGCTGTAGCATTCATGATAGAGCCTCCAGGTAGGGCCTCAGGATCATGCTACACCGGTTGCATTCGACGCAGCGTTGAGAGAGGCAGGCGGACGCAAAGTAAAGAGCCACAGAGAAGCTCCAACTCCACTCCGGCAAAGCACTACACTTAGGGTGGGCTACGCAGTAGGGCTGAGTACACATACGCACAACACACACATACACACACCACTACACCACACACATAAGACGGTTGATTGCCATAACGCTGGCGAAGGAGAACAGGACAAGGAGTAGAACAGGGTAGGGCGCTCCGCATGTGATAGAGGGAGGGACCGAAGAGACAGTAGGAAAGCAGAAGAGAGTTACAGTGAGGGGTGACACCCCAGACGCTCGGGGAGATGTCACCGAGTGGGAGTCCACACAGGGGTCTCTGTACCTTTGGAGAACCCTATCCTGTTGCTGAGATACGTAAATGATCTACCAGAAGGGGTAATAGACCTCAATTCCTCTCAATGTTTGCTGACGACCACGCCAAAATTATGAGAAGGATTAAGACAGAGGAGGACAGCTTGAGACTTCAAGAAGACCTGGCCAAGCTGCAGAAATGGGCACGAACAAATGGCTGTTAGAGTTTAACCCAAGCAAATGTAATGTAATGAAGATAGGGTAGAAGCAGGAGACCAGATACAAGGTATCATTTGGGAGATGAAATACCTTCAAGAGTCAGAGAGAGAGAAAGCCTGGGGGTTGTATCACAGCCGCCAGACCTGTCCCCCTGAAGCTCATATCTCAAGAGGATAACATCAGCAGCATATGCCAGGTTGGTCTAAATAAGAATGGCCTTTAGAAAATTGTGTAAGATTGACTCATTCAGAACTTTGTATGCGACATATGTCAGACCAATCCTGGAGTAATGCAGCCCCAGCATGGAAGTCCCTATCTAGCTCAAGCATAAGACTAAACCTGGAAAAGGTTCAAAGGTTTGCACCCAGACTAGTACCCGAGCTGAGAGGTATTGAGCTACGAGGAGGCACTTCTGCATTGCGGAATTAACCACTCCTCTTCGGTGGAAGACAGAAGAGTTAGGGGGGGATTTTTTTTTTTAAAAAAAAAAAATCCTCAGGGGAATCGACAGGGGTGCTAAAGACAGGCTGTTTAAAAAAAGGGGCACGACGCAGCTAGGGGACACAGGTGGAACACTGAGTAGCCCAAATGAGCCACAGAGATAAAATATTAGAAAGAACTTTTCTTAGTGTCGAGGAGTTGGTTGAGCCAAATGGAATCAGAGTCCTTAGGAAGCGATCTTGTCGGTGGAGGCTGAACTCCATACACAGGTCTCTCAAGTGTAGGATGGACTAGAGCCCAATAGGCTCAGAGAACTGTACACCTGTTGATTGCGACGGTTAGATAGGCGGGACCAAACGCAGCCAGAGCTCAACCCCCCCGCAAGCACGACTAGTCGAGTACACCTAGGTGAGTATCACACCACACAGCACACACACACCCACACACCACACAGCACCACACACGACACACCGAGCACACACCCCACGACCCCCACATCAACACCACACAGCCACACCACAAATGTCCCTCAGCACCACCCTCCCTCCCCGCCCACACCATTCTAACCCTGTCCCCCCTCCCCCCTTCATCCGCAATACCTCCTCCCCCCCTCACCCCTTAATCGCTCCATGACTCCCCTAGCTCGCTTCGAAGCCGACAAGCACCCGAGCCTGCTCCCCCCTTCCCCCTTAAACCCGCCCAGCCCCACCCCAAAGCTCGCCTCTGTAGACCCAGCTGCAAACCACCTCACAGAGCTGCCGTCACCCACGGAACAGCGTGGCCGACCAGCAAGACCGACGCGCCAAGAATGGGACAAGAATATTAACAGAAGAAAGTGAGCATCAAAGCAATGTACACTACACTAGCTTGGAGTAACAAATAAAACAAGTGACACTAGAGAAATGGGCCACTAGAAGAAAACCCAGACAGAAGAGCGCACTCGACAGCCACAAAGCTCACGCAAACCATAACAAATTCAGTGTATCAGCAGGACTACTATGTAGTGAGGAAAAAGAGAGAAGGGAGAGGAGGAAGGTGGTGTAGCTTTGCTGTTTAGAAAAGGTTGGAGTTTTGACGAGATGGTAATTCAGAACTATGAAGGTTCGGTGACTACATATCAGGCACAATAGCAACTGGAAGACAAAAAAATATAATAGTAGTCATATAATACCCCCCACCCTCACCGAACGACATGAAGACCCATGACAGGAATATGATAGAAACAAGCATGGGCCTAGCCACTCAATATAAAAACCCAGAGAGAGGAGAGGGGCAGCTTCTGTGGCTAGCAGGGAGACGGATCACGGACTCTAGATCAATGTAGACTTCGATAATTGGAGAAGATAGGATTGGGGACGGACAGAGGACCCACAGTGGTAGCGACCCAGACCATGGAGAGCTGAGCTGCTGGCAGCGTGGCCAAGCAGAAACTTTCTAAGTTCAGAACACGTCGAGCAGGCGCACCAACGTGCAATGAGAGGAGAGGATGAACCAGATTTGCATGATCTCGATATTTACCCTAAAATGAGTCGGATATAAGGGCGAAGTTCAGTTGGGATAGCCCCCTTGGGAGGAATGTCGAGATTGTCGATAGGGTATGAGCCACTTACTGAGGTACCCTGGTCTGAAGGCTACGAACTATCTCCCCAAGAGAAATAGAATCGGAGGAACAAAGGCGGCTCCTGGGCGATGTAGCCGAAAGGGAGAAACTATGCCGGAGATGAATAATCCTAAGGGTACTGTACATGGGACACAGAAACTCAGAACCGAGGTCCAGTAAGCAAGAGCATGATGACGAACTATGCTGCATCGAAAAGTGTCAGAGGGCAGTAAACATGTTTATCCCTGCCCGACAGGAAAAAACCGGAGAGCCATAAGAAGAATCCTCGGGGCTTTAATAGGGAAATGTATCGAGACAGCAAAGAAGAAGCTGAGCAAACAGGGCATGGAGGAAACTTCCGATATAACAGAAGGACCAGAAAGTAGGAGGAGAGATACCTAGAGAACCCCAATGGAACGAGTAGTGTTAGAGTGTGAGCCAGAGCAGCTGGAAGAAAGAGGGGTGATCGAGACATGACTATAGGCTAATAAAGCCAAGACCGGGGGGGGGGGAACCAAAGCTAGATCCAGTCACAATCAGGAGGAAG
>WNGS01002593.1:0-19544 GCA_020271785.1 Procambarus virginalis
TGACGCAGCAACAGGTGACACAGCAACAGGTGACACATCAGCAGGTGACACAGCAGCAGGTGACACAGCAACAGGTGACACAGCAACAGTGACACACACAGGTGACACAGCCGCAGGTGACACAGCAACAGGTGACACAGCAACAGGTGACACAGCAACAGGTGACACAGCAGCAGGTGACGCAGCAGCAGGTGACACATCAGCAGGTGACGCAGCAGCAGGTGACACATCAGCAGGTGACACATCAGCAGGTGACGCAGCAGCAGGTGACACATCAGCAGGTGACACAGCAGCAGGTGACACAGCAGGTGACACAGCAGCAGGTGACATAGCAGCAGGTGACACAGCAGCAGGACACAGCAGCAGGTGAGGCAGCAGGTGACGCAGCAGGTGACACAGCAGCAGGTGACACAGCAGCAGGTGACACAGCAGCAGGTGACACAGCAGCAGGTGACACAGCAGCAGGTGACACAGCAGGTGACACAACAGCAGGTGACACAGCAGGAGACACAGCCACAGGTGACACAGCAGCAGGTGGGACACAGCAGGTGACACAGCAGGTGACACAACAGCAGGTGACACAGCAGGAGACACAGCCACAGGTGACACAGCAGCAGGTGACACAGCAGGTGACACAGCACCAGGGACACAGCAGCAGGTGACACAGCAGGTGACACAGCACCAGGTGACACAGCAACAGGTGACACAGCAGCAGGTGACACAGCAGGTGACACAGCAACAGGTGACACAGCAGCAGGTGGACACAGCAGCAGGTGACACAGCAGCAGGAGACACAGCAGCAGGTGACACAGCAGCATGTGACACAGTAGGTGACACAGCAGGGGGCACAGCAGCAGGTGACTCAGCAGCATGTGACACAGCAGGTGACACAGCAGCAGGTGACACAGCAGGGACACAGCAGCAGGTGACACAGCAGGTGACACAGCAGCAGGTGACACAGCATGTGACACAACAGCAGGTGACACAGCAGATGACACAGCAGCAGGTGACGCAGCAGCAGTGGGTGACGCAGCAGCAGGTGACACAGCAACAGGTGACACAGCAACAGGTGACACAGCAGCAGGGCTGACACAGCAGCAGGTGAGCAGCAGCAGCAGGTGACACAACAGCAGGGACGACAGCGGGTGACACAGCAGGTGACACAGAAGCAGGTGACACAGCAGCAGGTGACACAGGTGTCCGTGTCACCCTGGACGCTGTAATAATAGGGGAATAAAACCTGTCACAACTGGGAGATAAAACTCAGGTTATTGTGTAGGTGCGTCACGCCCACCACCAGTCTGCTGGGGGGCGCCCACCACCCGTCTGCTGCTGCTGGGCTGCTGGGGGGGGCGCCCACCACCCGTCCTGCTGCTGCTAGGCTGCTGGGGGGCGCCCCACCACCCGTCTGCTGCTGCTGGGCTGCTGGGGGGGGCGCCCACCACCCGTCTGCTGCTGCTGGGCTGCTGGGGGGGGGCGCCCACCACCCGTCTGCTGCTGCTGGGCTGCTGGGGGGGGCGCCCACCACCCGTCTGCTGCTGTGGGCTGCTGGGGGGGGCGCCCACCACCGTCTGCTGCTGCTGGGCTGCTGGGGGGGGGCGCCCACCACCCGTCTGCTGCTGTGGGCTGCTGGGGGGGGCGCCCACCACCCGTCTGCTGCTGCTGGGCTGCTGGGGGGGCGCCACCACCCGTCTGCTGCTGCTGGGCTGCTGGGGGGGGGCGCCCACCACCCGTCTGCTGCTGCTGGGCTGCTGGGGGGGGCGCCCACCACCCGTCTGCTGCTGCTGGGCTGCTGGGGGGGGGGGGGGGCGCCCACCACCCGTCTGCTGCTGCTGGGCTGCTGGGGGGGGGGGCGCCACCACCCGTCTGCTGCTGCTGGGCTGCTGGGGGGCGCCCACCACCCGTCTGCTGCTGCTGGGCTGCTGGGGGGGCGCCCACCACCCGTCTGCTGCTGCTGGGCTGCTGGGGGGGGGCGCCCACCACCCGTCTGCTGCTGCTGGGCTGCTGGGGGGCGCCCACCACCCGTCTGCTGCTGCTGGGCTGCTGGGGTGGGGGCGCCCACCACCGTCTGCTGCTGGGGCTGCTGGGGGACGCCCACCACCCGTCTGCTGCTGCTGGGCTGCTGGGGGGGGGCGCCCACCACCCGTCTGCTGCTGCTGGGCTGCTGGGGGGCGCCCACCATCCGTCTGCTGCTGCTAGGCTGCTGGGGGGGCGCCCACCACCCGTCTGCTGCTGCTGGGCTGCTGGGGGGCGCCCACCACCGTCTGCTGCTGCTGGGCTGCTGGGGGGGGGCCCACCACCCGTCTGCTGCTGCTGGGCTGCTGGGGGGCGCCCACCACCCGTCTGCTGCTGTTGGGCTGCTGGGGGGCGCCCACCACCCGTCTGCTGCTGCTGGGCTGCTGGGGGGGGGGCGCCCCACCACCGTCTGCTGCTGCTGGGCTGCTGGGGGGCGCCCACCACCCGTCTGCTGCTGCTAGGCTGCTGGGGGGGGGGGCGCCCACCACCCGTCTGCTGCTGCTAGGCTGTGGGGGGCGCCCACCACCCGTCTGCTGCTGCTAGGCTGCTGGGGGGCGCCCACCACCCGTCTGCTGCGGGCTGCTGGGGGGGGGGGGCGCCCACCACCCCGTCTGCCTTGAACCCCATACCCATCCTGTGGGTGGTAGTGGACCCCATACCCATCCTGTGGGTGGTAGTGGACCCATACCATCCTGTGGGTGGTAGTGGACCCCATACCCATCCTGTGGGTGGTAGTGGACCCCATACCCATCCTGTGGGTGGTAGTGGACCCCATACCCATCCTGTGGGTGGTAGTGGACCCCATACCCATCCTGTGGGTGGTAGTGGACCCCATACCCATCCTGTGGGTGGTAGTGGACCCCATACCCATCCTGGGTGGTAGTGGACCCCATACCCATCCTGTGGGTGGTAGTGGACCCCATACCCATCCTGTGGGTGGTAGTGAACCCCATACCCATCCTGTTGGTGGTAGTGGACCCCATACCCATCCTGTGGGTGGTAGTGGACCCCATACCCATCCTGTGGGTGGTAGTGGACCCCATACCCATCCTGTTGGTGGTAGTGGACCCCATACCCATCCTGTGGGTGGTAGTGGACCCCATACCCATCCTGTGGGTGGTAGTGGACCCCATACCCATCCTGTGGGTGGTAGTGGACCCCATACCCATCCTGTTGGTGGTAGTGGACCCCATACCCATCCTGTGGGTGGTAGTGGACCCCATACCCATCCTGTTGGTGGTAGTGGACCCATACCCATCCTGTGGGTGGTAGTGGACCCCATACCCATCCTGTGGGTGGTAGTGGACCCCATACCCATCCTGTGGGTGGTAGTGGTCCCCATACCCATCCTGTGGGTGGTAGTGGACCCCATACCCATCCTGTTGGTGGTAGTGGACCCCATACCCATCCTGTGGGTGGTAGTGGACCCCATACCCATCCTGTGGGTGGTAGTGGACCCATACCCATCCTGTGGGTGGTAGTGGACCCCATACCCATCCTGTGGGTGGTAGTGGACCCCATACCCATCCTGTGGGTGGTAGTGGACCCCATACCCATCCTGTGGGTGGTAGTGGACCCCATACCCATCCTGTGGGTGGTAGTGGACCCCATACCCATCCTGTGGGTGGTAGTGGACCCCATACCCATCCTGTGGGTGGTAGTGGACCCAATACCCATCCTGTGGGTGACAGTGGACCCCATACCCATCCTGTGGGTGACAGTGGACCCAATACCCATCCTGTGGGTGGTAGTGGACCCCATACCCATCCTGTGAGTGGTAGTGGACCCCATACCCATCCTGTGGGTGGTAGTGGACCCCATACCCATCCTGTGAGTGGTAGTGGACCCCATACCCATCCTGTGGGTGGTAGTGGACCCCATACCCATCCTGTGAGTGGTAGTGGACCCCATACCCATCCTTTGGGTGGTAGTGGACCCCATACCCATCCTGTTGGTGGTAGTGGACCTCATACCCATCCTGTTGGTGGTAGTGGACCCCATACCCATCCTGTGGGTGGTAGTGGACCCCATACCCATCCTGTTGGTGGTAGTGGACCCCATACCCATCCTGTGGGTGGTAGTGGACCCCATACCCATCCTGTGGGTGGTAGTGGACCCCATACCCATCCTGTGGGTGGTAGTGGACCCAATACCCATCCTGTGGGTGACAGTGGACCCCATACCCATCCTGTGGGTGACAGTGGACCCAATACCCATCCTGTGGGTGGTAGTGGACCCCATACCCATCCTGTGAGTGGTAGTGGACCCCATACCCATCCTTTGGGTGGTAGTGGACCCCATACCCATCCTGTTGGTGGTAGTGGACCCCATACCCATCCTGTTGGTGGTAGTGGACCCCATACCCATCCTGTTGGTGGTAGTGGACCCCATACCCATCCTGTTGGTGGTAGTGGACCCCATACCCATCCTGTGGGTGGTAGTGGACCCCATACCCATCCTGTGGGTGTTAGTGGACCCCATACCCATCCTGTTGGTGGTAGTGGACCCATACCCATCCTGTGTGTGGTAGTGAACCCCATACCCATCCTGTGTGTGGTAGTGAACCCCATACCCATCCTGTGGGTGGTAGTGGACCCCCATACCCATCCTGTGGGTGGTAGTGGACCCCATACCCATCCTGTTGGTGGATGTGGACCCCATACCCATCCTGTGGGTGGTAGTGGACCCCATACCCATCCTGTTGGTGAATATGGACCCCATACCCATCCTGTGGGTGGTAGTGGACCCCATACCCATCCTGTGGGTGGTAATGGACCCCATACCCATCCTGTTGGTGGATGTGGACCCCATAGCCATCCTGTGGGTAGTACTCTATATATGACGCAAGGCTAAGCGGACTCTATATATGACGCAAGGCTAAGCGGACTCTTTATATGACGCAAGGCTGAGCGGACTCTATATATGACGCAAGGCTGGGCGGACTCTATATATGACGCAAGGCTGGGCGGACTTTATACATGACGCAAGGCTGAGCAGACTATATATGACGCAAGGCCTGGCGGACTCTATATATGACGCAAGGCTGAGCGGACTCTATATATGACGCAAGGCTGAGCGGACTCTATATATGACGCAAGGCTGAGCGGACTCTATATATGACGCAAGGCTGAGCGGACTCTATATATGACGCAAGGCTGAGCGGACTCTATATATGACGCAAGGCTGAGCGGACTCTTTATATGACGCAAGGCTGAGCAGACTCTATATATGACGCAAGGCTGAGCGGACTCTATATATAACACTAGACTGAAGAAATCCCAGATAGTCACTTTTATTTCATGTTTCGTTCTACGATTACTTCCTCAAGTTGGGGGGTTTTTGTTTATGGTAAAAAATGCAATAAAAAGCTATAGATTTTGTGAACAATCGATCGTGTGAATATTTCTGTGTTTTTGGCTTCTGTTTTTCGTGTCAAAATTTGCAAAACAAAAGGATGAAACTGCTTTTAGTTTGATGTTACACGTACAGAAGGAAGCTGTGGGGAAGTGGTGGAAATACGTGAGCAGGTTGGTCACTGACCTCTCACTCCTCACTCCTCTGAGGAGTGAGGAGTGGTGAGGGGTGAGGGGCCCCCTCACTCCTCCTGAGGAGTGAGGGGGCCCCTCACACCTTCCTCCCATTACTTTTTCTGGCAGTCCCTCCATCACCTCTTCTGATGTCACCTCATCTGATATCACCCCTTCTGATATCAGGATATATATCCACACCTACACCCACACCTACATGCCATGATCAAAACGGTCATCTTTATCAATTTCACCAAAGTTCACAAAGTTCACAGTTCACCTTGAATATGTGAGAACACTGATGCTGAACACAAAGTAATGTTGTTCACACACGGGTCCTTGGCCATCATGCTCGCTCGGTTCCCTGAGGTTTGTGAGGAAAGCGAAGATGTTCCTTGTCAAGCTTATAAAGACCAGCTTTATTATGTTCCTCTTTTTGGTAAGATGAGTAGGACATAATTCTCGGCAGACATCTTCAAGGCTCTAAATTCTCGGCAGACATCTTCGAAGTTCTTAATTCTTGGCAGACATCTTCGAAGTTCTTAATTCTTGGCAGACATCTTCGAAGCTCTAAATTCTTGGCAGACATCTTCGAAGTTCTAAATTCTTGGCAGACATCTTCGAAGTTCTAAATTCTTGGCAGACATCTTCGAAGCTCTAAATTCTTGGCAGACATCTTCGAACTTCTTAATTCTTGGCAGACATCTTCGAAGTTCTAAATTCTTGGCAGACATCTTCGAAGTTCTTAATTCTTGGCAGACATCTTCGTAGTTCTAAATTCTTGGCAGACATCTTCGAAGCTCTAAATTCTTGGCAGACATCTTCGAAGCTCTAAATTCTTGGCAGACATCTTCGAAGCTCTAAATTCTTGGCAGACATCTTCGAAGTTCTAAATTCTTGGCAGACATCTTCGAAGTTCTTAATTCTTGGCAGACATCTTCGAAGTTCTTAATTCTTGGCAGACATCTTCGAAGCTCTAAATTCTTGGCAGACATCTTCGAAGTTCTTAATTCTTGGCAGACATCTTCGAAGTTCTTAATTCTTGGCAGACATCTTCGAAGTTCTAAATTCTTAGCAGACATCTTCGAGGTTCTAAATTCTTAGCAGACATCTTCGAGGTTCTTAACAACCTCTGGGAACAGCAAAGACACGAGAGCAACATCATCGATCACTCTACAGACATTATCAATGTATTGATTGCAAAATTAGAACTCTGAAGTTGGATTCAAAGAGGAATTGCCACGCAATTGCAATTGCTGAAATTATCGATGTCAACAACTAGGTGCTGAAGACCGAGGTCACGAAGTACCTTAACTGCGTCGCGATGAGTTCCAGCTACACTTTCCACGCAGAAATGCCATTGGTTCTAACAAGGTGTTCATTCAAAGGCCATGAAAATGCCAAGAAATAATTTTTCGAAGTCAAATACAATTTTCAGCGAAAGCTGAACTCTAGTTCGAAGTCTCATTGAGGTCTCTTTGAGTTCGAAGTCTCATTGAGGTCTCTTTGAGTTCGAAGTCTCATTGAGGTCTCTTTGAGTTCGAAGTCTCATTGAGGTCTCATTGAGTTCGAAGTCTCATTGAGGTCTCTTTGAGTTCGAAGTCTCATTGAGGTCTCATTGAGTTCGAAGTCTCGTCGAGGTCTTTGAGTTCGAAGTCTCTTTGAGTGAAAATGTTTGCTATTTGTCCTGGACATATCAAGAACACCCTTAGTGTGCTCATCTCATTTGCGTCAACGTATCTGTGAGTCAAACTTTCTGACTTTCTGTCAGTAAACAAAAGGAAGCCTGCTGCAGACTGAGTACCGTCTAAGAGGTGCGTAACAGACCCACAGAAGCAGAATATGACAACAGCTCTACGCCTCACACCGATTAGCAGCAATGGTGCTGATGATAGTGAATGAATCCATGATAGTGAATGAGTCCATGATAGTGAATGAGTCCATGATAGTGAATGAGTCCATGATAGTGAATGAGTCCATGATAGTGAATGCAGAGGCAATTTTAGTGTTTTGAAACAGATTAAAGCATAAAAAAATGCTTTAAATTATCTCTTGTCTAATTTTCCGTCATACACAATTTTCAAACATTGTGTTATTAGCTACTAATGGAATCATTATTGAAGAAGTTGGTTTTATTTAAAGCAAAGATATATATATAATATATATATATATATATTATATATATATATATATATATATATATATATATTTATATATATATTTATATATGATTAACTCTCCACGGTTAAAGTTATAGTGACAGTGTGGGGAATGTAAACAGATTTTCTGGTAGGGAATGACCTGGAAAAGTGGAGAAGGTAAGGAACCGCTGTACCACAGCATGTAAGATGACCAAATCCCATATTACAAAGTGCAGGGACGGGTTCGTAAGTGTAGGGACGGGTTCATAAGTGCAGGGACGGGTTCATAAGTGCAGGGACGGGTTCGTAAGTGTAGGGACGGGTTTCATAAGTGCAGGGACGGGTGCATAAGTGTAGGGACGGTTCATAAGTGCAGGGACGACGACGTTTCGGACCATTACTGACCGTGATCCAGCCGCCTGTACACGGACCGTTACTGACCATGATCCAGCCACCTGTACACGGACCGTTACTGACCATGATCCAGCCGCCTGTACACGGACCATTACTGACCATGATCCAGCCGCCTGTACACGGACCGTTACTGACCGTGATCCTGCCGCCTGTACACGGACCATTACTGACCATGATCCAGCCACCTGTACACGGACCGTTACTGACCATGATCCAGCCGCCTGTACACGGACCATTACTGACCATGATCCAGCCACCTGTACACGGACCGTTACTGACCATGATCCAGCCGCCTGTACACGGACCGTTACTGACCGTGATCCAGCCGCCTGTACACGGACCATTACTGACCATGATCCAGCCACCTGTACACGGACCATTACTGACCATGATCCAGCCGCCTGTACACGGACCGTTACTGACCATGATCCAGCCGCCTGTACACAGACCATTACTGACCATGATCCAGCCACCTGTACACGGACCGTTACTGACCGTGATCCAGCGCCTGTACACGAACCATTACTGACCATGATCCAGCCACCTGTACACGGACCATTACTGACCATGATCCAGCCGCCTGTACACGGACCATTACTGACCATGATCCAGCCGCCTGTACACGGACCGTTACTGACCATGATCCAGCCACCTGTACACGGACCATTACTGACCATGATCCAGCCGCCTGTACACGGACCGTTACTGACCATGATCCAGCACCTGTACACGGACCGTTACTGACCATGATCCAGCCGCCTGTACACGGACCGTTACTGACCATGATCCAGCCGCCTGTACACGGACCGTTACTGACCACGATCCAGCCCCTGTACACGGACCATTACTGACCATGATCCAGCCTCCTGTACACGGACCATTACTGACCATGATCCAGCCACCTGTACACGGACCATTACTGACCATGATCCAGCCACCTGTACACGGACCATTACTGACCATGATCCAGCCGCCTGTACACGGACCGTTACTGACCATGATCCAGCACCTGTACACGGACCGTTACTGACCGTGATCCAGCCGCCTGTACACGGACCGTTACTGACCATGATCCTGCCGCCTGTACACGGACCATTACTGACCATGATCCAGCCGCCTGTACACGGACCGTTACTGACCGTGATCCAGCCTCCTGTACACGGACCATTACTGACCATGATCCAGCCGCCTGTACACGGACCATTACTGACCATGATCCAGCCTCCTGTACACGGACCATTACTGACCATGATCCAGCCTCCTGTACACGGACCATTACTGACCATGATCCAGCCCCTGTACACGGACCATTACTGACCATGATCCAGCCGCCTGTACACGGACCATTACTGACCATGATCCAGCCACCTGTACACGGACCATTACTGACCGTGATCCAGCCTCCTGTACACGGACCATTACTGACCATGATCCAGCCCCTGTACACGGACCATTACTGACCATGATCCAGCCGCCTGTACACGGACCATTACTGACCGTGATCCAGCCTCCTGTACACGGACCATTACTGACCGTGATCCAGCCGCCTGTACACGGACCATTACTGACCATGATCCAGCCTCCTGTACACGGACCATTACTGACCATGATCCAGCCTCCTGTACACGGACCATTACTGACCATGATCCAGCCTCCTGTACACGGACCATTACTGACCATGATCCAGCCGCCTGTACACGGACCATTACTGACCATGATCCAGCCACCTGTACACGGACCATTACTGACCATGATATCCAGCTCCTGTACACGGACCATTACTGACCATGATCCAGCCACCTGTACACGGACCATTACTGACCATGATCCAGCCTCCTGTACACGGACCATTACTGACCATGATCCCTGCCGCCTGTACACGGACCATTACTGACCATGATCCAGCCTCCTGTACACGGACCATTACTGACCATGATCCAGCCGCCTGTACACGGACCATTACTGACCATGATCCAGCCGCCTGTACACGGACCATTACTGACCATGATCCAGCCGCCTGTACACGGACCGTTACTGACCATGATCCAGGCACCTGTACACGGACCATTACTGACCATGATCCAGGCACCTGTACACGGACCATTACTGACCATGATCCAGCCACCTGTACACGGACCATTACTGACCATGATCCAGGCACCTGTACACGGACCATTACTGACCATGATCCAGCCTCCTGTACACGGACATTACTGACCATGATCCAGCCTCCTGTACACGGACCATTACTGACCATGATCCAGCCCCTGTACACGGACCATTACTGACCATGATCCAGCCTCCTGTACACGGACCATTACTGACCATGATCCAGCCGCCTGTACACGGACCATTACTGACCATGATCCAGCCACCTGTACACGGACCATTACTGACCATGATCCAGCCTCCTGTACACGGACCATTACTGACCATGATCCAGCCTCCTGTACACGGACCATTACTGACCATGATCCTGCCGCCTGTACACGGACCATTACTGACCATGATCCAGCCTCCTGTACACGGACCATTACTGACCATGATCCAGCCGCCTGTACACGGACCATTACTGACCATGATCCAGCCGCCTGTACACGGACCGTTACTGACCATGATCCAGCCACCTGTACACGGACCATTACTGACCATGATCCAGCCACCTGTACACGGACCGTTACTGACCGTGATCCAGCCGCCTGAACACGGCTGGACCGTTACTGACCGTGATCCAACCGCCTGTACACGGACCGTTACTGACCGTGATCCAGCCGCCTGTACACGGCTGGACCGTTACTGACCGTGATCCAGCCACCTGTACACGGCTGGACCGTTACTGACCGTGATCCAGCCACCTGTACACGGCTGGACCGTTACTGACCGTGATCCAGCCACCTGTACGCGGCTGGACCGTTACTGACCGTGATCCAGCCACCTGTACACGGCTGGACCGTTACTGACCGTGATCCAGCCACCTGTACACGGCTGGACCGTTACTGACCGTGATCCAGCCGCCTGTACACGGCTGGACCGTTACTGACCGTGATCCAGCCACCTGTACACGGCTGGACCGTTACTGACCGTGATCCAGCCACCTGTACACGGCTGGACCGTTACTGACCGTGATCCAGCCGCCTGTACACGGACCATTACTGACCATGATCCAGCCGCCTGTACACGGACCGTTACTGACCGTGATCCAGCCACCTGTACACGGACCGTTACTGACCGTGATCCAGCCGCCTGTACACGGACCATTACTGACCGTGATCCAGCCGCCTGTACACGGACCATTACTGACCGTGATCCAGCCGCCTGTACACGGACCATTACTGACCGTGATCCAGCCGCCTGTACACGGACCATTACTGACCGTGATCCAGCCGCCTGTACACGGACCATTACTGACCGTGATCCAGCCGCCTATACACGGACCATTACTGACCATGATCCAGCCGCCTGTACACGGACCGTTACTGACCATGATCCAGCCGCCTGTACACGGACCATTACTGACCATGATCCAGCCGCCTGTACACGGACCGTTACTGACCATGATCCAGCCGCCTGTACACGGACCGTTACTGACCATGATCCAGCCGCCTGTACACGGACCGTTACTGACCGTGATCCAGCCGCCTGTACACGGACCGTTACTGACCATGATCCAGCCGCCTGTACACGGACCGTTACTGACCATGATCCAGCCGCCTGTACACGGACCGTTACTGACCGTGATCCAGCCGCCTGTACACGGACCGTTACTGACCATGATCCAGCCGCCTGTACACGGACCGTTACTGACCGTGATCCAGCCGCCTGTACACGGACCGTTACTGACCGTGATCCAGCCGCCTGTACACGGACCGTTACTGACCGTGATCCAGCCGCCTGTACACGGACCGTTACTGACCGTGATCCAGCCGCCTGTACATGGCTGGATAATAACCCTTGAATGACCTTCACTTTCTGACGTGTGCTCTTATCATCATATCTTCAGCCCCGTTATTGTGACTGCTCGTCCATGTGAGTGTAACATACAGCAAGACACCCGCCTTTACACCCTGTGTACTACACCCCAAGACACAGCTGGCAACACTGCCGTATATACACTCCCTGAGGTGTACCTCCGCGTCTCTGTGTACTTATACTACGAGACTATACCATATAGTCTTGGAGTACGCTGAAGGCTATAACACAGGCCGGTGTCCTTAACTTGTAGGTGTTGCGAGGTGCAACACGTGCAAGGTGTTGTAGGAGACCGTACAAGGTGTTGTAGGAGACCATGCAAGGTGATGTAGGAGACCATGCAAGGTGATGTAGGAGACCATGCAAGGTGTTGTAGGAGACCATGCAAGGTGTTGTAGGAGACCATGCAAGGTGATGGAGACCATGCAAGGTGTTGTAGGAGACCATGCAAGGTGATGTAGGAGACCATGCAAGGTGTTGTAGGAGACCATGCAAGGTGATGTAGGAGACCATGCAAGGTGTTGTAGGAGACCATGCAAGGTGTTGTAGGAGACCATGCAAGGTGATGGAGACCATGCAAGGTGTTGTAGGAGACCATGCAAGGTGTTGTAGGAGACCATGCAAGGTGATGTAGGAGACCATGCAAGGTGATGTAGGAGACCATGCAAGGTGATGGAGACCATGCAAGGTGTTGTAGGAGACCATGCAAGGTGATGGAGACCATGCAAGGTGTTGTAGGAGACCATGAAAGGTGTTGTAGGAGACCATGCAAGGTGTTGTAGGAGACCATGCAAGGTGTTGTAGGAGACCATGCAAGGTGTTGTAGGAGACCATGCAAGGTGTTGTAGGAGACCATACAAGGTGTTGTAGGAGACCATACAAGGTGTTGTAGGAGACCATACAAGGTGTTGTAGGAGACCATGCAAGGTGTTGTAGGAGACCATGCAAGGTGTTGTAGGAGACCATACAAGGTGTTGTAGGAGACCATACAAGGTGTTGTAGGAGACCATGCAAGGTGTTGTAGGAGACCATGCAAGGTGATGGAGAAGATGGTGAGAGAGGAAGCCAGGTAGCACCATCTGGAGAGAAGGGACTGTGTAGCACGTCACCAGCGGGGGTTCAGGGAAGACGAGTCTCGCAGGTTTAATAGAATTCTATGACCAAGCAACAAGCATTAAGCAAGAAAGGGAAGGATGGACAGACTGCATTTTCTTGAACTGTCAGAAAGGTTCTTACACAGTACCCCATAAGAGACTGTTGCGTAAGTTGGAGAAACAAGCTGGAGTAACTGGTAAAGTGCTCCAATGGATAAGGGAGTACCTAAACAACACGAAGCAAAGACTTACTGTGGGAGAGGGAGACCTCAGACTGGCGTGATGTCACCAGTGGAGTCCCACAGGGCTCTGTACTCGGACCCATCCTGTTTCTGATATACGTGAATGATCTTCCAGAAGGTATAGACTCATTCCTCTCCGTGTTTGCTGATGATGATAATATTATGAGAAAGATTAAAACAGAGAACAGCAAGAGACTACAGGATGACCTTGACAGACTGAAGGAATGGTTCAACAAATGGCTACTAGAGTTTAACTCGAGCATGTGCAAAGTGATGAAGATAGGTGTAGGAAGCAGAATGTCAAACACAAGGTACCAGCTGGGAGAAGTAATCCTTCAGGAGTCAGGTCGAGAGAGAGATCAGGGGGTTGATATCACAGTAGACCTGTCCCCTGAAGCCCACAGCAAAAGGATAACAACAGCGGCGTATGCAAGGCTAAAGAACATAAGAACTGCCTTCAGAAATTTGTGTAAAGAATCATTCAGAACCTTGTATACCACATATGTCAGACCAATACTAGAGTATGCGGCTCCAGCCTGAAGTCCATATCTAGTCAAACACAAAACTAAGTCAGAAAAGGTTCAGAGGTATGCCACCAGGCTAGTCCCCGAGCTGAGAGGAATGAGCTACGAGGAAAGACTACTGGAACTGAACCTCACGACACTGAAAGACAGAAGAGTTAGGGGAGACATGATCACTGCCTACAAAATTATCATAGGAATTGACAGGGTAGATAAAGATAAACTGTTTAACACTGGTGGGACGCGAACAAGGGGACACAGGTGGAAACTGAGTACCCACATGAGCCACAGTGACGTTAGAAGGAACTTTTTCAGTGTCAGAGTAGTTAACAGGTGGAATGCATTAGGCAGTGATGTGGTGGAGGCTGACTCCATACACAGTTTCAAGTGTAGATATGATAGAGCCCAATAGGCTCAGGAACCTGTATACCAGTTGATTGACAGTTGAGAGGCGGGACCAAAGAGCCAGAGCCCAACCCCCCGCAAGCACACCTAGGTGAGTACACTTACTGAGTGGTCGTTAAACTCATGTGGCGGCCGTAATAACCAGGTCAACGACCCTTAAGGCCATCACCTAACCATAGCGGAAAATACCGCCATCTTAGAATAGCCAGCCACGACAGACGACCTCCAGGTCCAGCCAATCAGCGGGGAGCTACCGTCTGGGGAGGGGGGGGGCTCCTTAGCACCTTCTTCACCAAGACGTCGTGTGGGCTATAATTGTATACTTATATAATGTCTTCAGCGCCCAAGTAGACAAGATTCTACTTTTAACAAGTAATTTATCAAATTTTTTGTGAGACATTGATATTCTAGATGTTACGACACCCTGAGGTATTGTAACTCCCAAGCTGTTACGATAGCCTGAGGTATTGTTACTCCCCAGCTGTTACAATACCCTGAGGTATTGTAACTCCCCAGCTGTTACGATACCCTGAGGTATTGTTACCCCCCAGCTGTTACGATACCCTGAGGTATTGTAACTCCCCAGCTGTTACGATACCCTGAGGTATTGTAACTCCCCAGCTGTTACGATAGCCTGAGGTATTGTTATTCCCAGCTGTTACGATAGCCTGAGGTATTTTTATTCCCCAGCTGTTACGATAGCCTGAGGTTTTTATTCCCCAGCTGTTACGATAGCCTGAGGTATTGTTATTCCCCAGCTGTTACGATACCCTGAGGTATTGTAACTCCCCAGCTGTTACGATAGCCTGAGGTATTGTTATTCCCCAGCTGTTACGATAGCCTGAGGTATTTTTATTCCCCAGCTGTTACGATAGCCTGAGGTATTGTTATTCCCCAGCTGTTACGATACCCTGAAGTATTGTTATTCCCAAGCTGTTACGATACCCTGAGGTATTGTTATTCCCCAGCTGTTACGATACCCTGAGGTATTGTTACTGCCCCCAGCTGTTACGATACCCTGAGGTATTGTTACTGCCACCCAGCTGTTACGATACCCTGAGGTATTGTTATTCCCCAGCTGTTACGATACCCTGAGGTATTGTTACTGCCCCCAGCTGTTACGATACCCTGAGGTATTGTTATTCCCCAGCTGTTACGATACCTGAGGTATTGTTACTGCCCCCAGCTGTTACGATACCCTGAGGTATTGTTATTCCCCAGCTGTTACGATACCCTGAGGTATTGTTACTTCCCCAGCTGTAACGATACCCTGAGGTATTGTTATTCCCCAGCTGTTACGATACCCCGAGGTATTGTTATTCCCCAGCTGTAACGATACCCTGAGGTATTGTTACTCCCCAGCTGTAACGATACCCTGAGGTATTGTTACTGCCCCCAGCTGTTACGATACCCTGAGGTATTGTTACTGCCCCCAGCTGTTACGATACCCTGAGGTATTGTTACTGCCCCCAGCTGTTACGATACCCTGAGGTATTGTTACTGCCCCCAGCTGTTACGATACCCTGAGGTATTGTTACTGCCCCCAGCTGTTACGATACCCTGAGGTATTGTTACTGCCACCCAGCTGTTACGATACCCTGAGGTATTGTTACTGCCCCCAGCTGTAACGATACCACGAGACAGAAATACCCCAGCTGGAGGTAGGGGGGTGGGGGAAGGACGGGTAGAGGTAGTCAATGAACATATAAACCCAAGCAACCCGCCTAACCCTCGATATATGGAAAAGGCAATATTAAATTGCATTAATTTACACAAAATAAAATCCGGAATCTTAACATAAGAACAAAGGCAACTGCAGAAGGCCTATTGGCCCATACGAGGCAGCTCCTATTTATAACCACCCAATCCCACTCATATACATGTCCAACCCATGCTTGAAACAATCGAGGGACCCCACCTCCACAATGTTACGCGGCAATTGGTTCCACAAATCAACAACCCTGTTACTGAACCAGTATTTACCCAAGTCTTTCCTAAATCTAAACTTATCCAATTTATACCCATTGTTTCGCGTTCTGTCCTGTGTTGATACTTTTAATACCCTATTAATATCCCCTTTGTTATGTCCATTCATCCACTTGTAAACCTCTATCATGTCACCCCTAACTCTTCGCCTTTCCAGTGAATGCAACTTAAGCTTTGTTAATCTTTCTTCATATGAAAGATTTCTAATTTGGGGAATTAACTTAGTCATCCTACGCTGGACACGTTCAAGTGAATTTATATCCATTCTATAATATGGCGACCAAAACTGAACTGCATAATCTAAATGGGGCCTAACTAGAGCAAGATATAGCTTGAGAACCACACCAGGTGTCTTGTTACTTACGCTGCGATTAATAAATCCGAGTGTCCGATTTGCCTTATTACGAACATTCATGCATTGATCCTTTTGTTTTAAATTCTTACTAATTATAACTCCCAGATCCCTTTCGCAATCCGACTTCGCAATCTCAACACCATCTAGCTCGTATCTTGTAACTCTATCATCATTACCTAGCCTCAGAACTTTACATTTATCAGCATTAAACTGCATCTGCCAATCCTTTGACCATTTCAAACCCTATCTAGATCAACTTGAAGTGATAGTGAGTCCTCCTCCGAATTAATTTCCCTACCGATTTTCGTATCATCGGCAAATTTGCAAATGTTGCTACTCAAACCTGAATCTAAATCATTTATATATATTATAAACAACAGAGGTCCCAAGACAGAGCCTTGAGGCACTCCACTTACAACATTTTCCCACTCTGACTTGACTCCATTTATACTAACTCTCTGTTTCCTTTGGTATAGCCATGCCCTAATCCAGCTTAATATAGCACCCCCAATACCATGAGCCTTATCTTTTTAATCAGTCTTTCATGTGGCACTGTATCAAAAGCTTTGCTAAAGTCAAGGTACACAACATCACAATCCTTACCACTATCAACTGCCTCAACTATGCTAGAATAAAAAGATAACAAATTTGTTAAACATGAACGGCCATTTATAAAACCATGTTGCGACTCAATTATTAATTTATGTTTTTCAAGATGAAGACGAATTTTATTTGCTATTATAGATTCGAGTAACTTTCCCACAATAGACGTTAGGCTAATTGGTCGATAGTTAGACGCAAGTGATCTATCTCCTTTCTTAAAAACTGGTATCACATTAGCAACTTTCCAAAACTCTGGCACTCTGCCTGACTCTATTGATTTATTAAATATGATTGACAGTGGGTCACAAAGCTCCTCTTTGCATTCTTTCAGCACTCTGGCAAACACTTCATCCGGCCCTGGGGATTTGTTTGGTTTGAGTTTTACTATTTGTTTAAGAACATCCTCCCTGGTAACTGCTAAACTCGTCAACCTGTCCTCGTCCCCACCCACATAGACTTGTTCGGCTGAAGGCATATTGTTAAGTTCCTCTTTAGTAAATACAGATACAAAATATTTGTTAAAAATACTACTCATCTCTTCATCACTATCTGTTATTTGACCTGTCTCAGTTTTTAATGGACCTATCCTTTCCCTAGTCTTAGTTCGATATAACTGAAAAAACCCTTTAGGATTTGTCTTTGCTTGCCCTGCTATACGAACTTCATAGTTTCTTTTTGCTTTCCTTATCTCTTTTTTAACATTTCTAACTAGTTGTACGAATTCCTGTTCTAAAGTGACCTCCCCATTTTTAATCCTTTTGTACCAAGCTCTCTTTTTACCTATAAGGTTCTTCAAATTCTTTGTTATCCACTTTGGGTCATTAGTAATCGATCTATTCAATTTGTGTGGTATACTACGTTCCTGTGCTTTGTTTAGAATATTCTTAAATACGTTATATATTGAATCCACATCGAAATCCCCATTTACATCACCTATCGCTGGGTTCATGTCTCGCTCCAAGACCGGCCCACACCCCATACCCAAGACTTTCCAATCAATTTGACCCAAAAAATTTCTTAGGCTATTAAAATCAGCTTTTCGAAAATCTGGCACTTTAACAGAATTTTCTCCTACAGGTCTATTCCATTCTATGCTAAATCTGATTTCTTTGTGATCACTGTTCCCTAGCTCACTCCCTATTTCGATGTCATTAATTTGTGTTTCCCTGTTAGTTAACACTAAATCTAAAATATTATTTTCCCGTGTTGGTTCCTTAATGTGTTGCGTAAGAAAGCAATCGTCAATTAATTCTAGAAAATCTTCTGCTTCACTATTCCCTGTTTTGTTCAACAACAGCAACCCCATCCCTTGATAGATGCACCCCATCACGAGCATACATTTCATTTCTTCCATAGAAGTGTTCCCAGTTGTCTATGAAAGATATTGCATTTGATTTGCAATATCTTTCCAGCCGGCAATTGACACCAAGTGCCCTCGACATCCATTCATTTCCCACTCCCTTTCTTGGGAGAATGCCACATATGATCGGGATTCCTCCCTTGCTCCTAACTAATTCAATGGCTGTCCTGAATCTCTGTATTAGTTCCTCACTCCTAACTCGTCCAATATCATTACCCCCTGCACTAATACAAATTATGGGTTTGTTCCCATTTCCCGTCATAATATCATTCATGTTTCCAACAATATCACCAATTCCAGCTCCCGGATAGCAAACTCTTAATCTGTTCCCCCTATCTCTGGCACAAAACGTTCTGTCTAAATACCTCACCTGGGAATCTCCCACAACCAAAATTCGCTTCGGTACCTCCTTAACTTTCTGAGCACCCTGAGGGGCCCGCGCTTCGCCGCTCCTTGCTGATTTCTTTTCGGAGTGAACTGCTGAATCAGCTGAACTGCTGAATAACGGATCAGATGATTCCGTTCCAAACACGAGGCATTAAGTGGGAGGACAGGTACATTAACTACCTCCACCGGTCTGTGGCCACCGGTCTGTGGCCACCGGTCTGTGGCCACCGGTCTGTGGCCACCGGTCTGTGGCCACCGGTCTGTGGCCACCGGTCTATGGCCACCGGTCTGTGGCCACCGGTCTGTGGCCACCGGTCTGTGGCCACCGGTCTGTGGCCACCGGTCTGTGGCCACCGGTCCTCTGGGAGAAGAAAAACCTTTCCCATTATATCACCGCCACAAAGCCAAACTTTGTTGCTGTGATATATGGTGAGGTTTTTTCTGGAGGTGTGACGCCGTGGGGAGAGTCCTTATGCGACACCTGTTCCCTCCTGTTCCATATACAGCTGCTGCTTACCTCACTT
>WNGS01002593.1:21478-64206 GCA_020271785.1 Procambarus virginalis
GAGTCCATGATAGTGAATGAGTCCATGATAGTGAATGGTAGTGAATGAGTCCATGACAGTGAATGATTCCATGATAGTGAATGAGTCCATGATAGTGAATGGTAGTGAATGAGTCCATGACAGTGAATGAGTCCATGATAGTGAATGAGTCCATGATAGTGAATGGTAGTGAATGAGTCCATGATAGTGAATGGTAGTGAATGAGTCCATGACAGTGAATGAGTCCATGATAGTGAATGAGTCCATGACAGTGAATGATTCCATGATAGTGAATGAGTCCATGATAGTGAATGAGTCCATGATAGTGAATGATTCCACGATAGTGAATGGTAGTGAATGAGTCCATGATAGTGCATGAGTCCATGATAGTGAATGATTCCACGATAGTGAATGAGTCAATGATAGTGAATGGTAGTGAATGAGTCCATGATAGTGAATGAGTCCATGATAGTGAATGATTCCACGATAGTGAATGGTAGTGAATGAGTCCATGATAGTGAATGAGTCCATGATAGTGAATGAGTTCATGATAGTGAATGAGTCAATGATAGTGAATGGTAGTGAATGAGTCCATGATAGTGAATGAGTCCATGATAGTGAATGAGTCAATGATAGTGAATGGTAGAGAATGAGTCCATGACAGTGAATGATTCCATGATAGTGAATGAGTCCATGATAGTGAATGAGCCCGTGATAGTGAATGAGTCCATGACAGTGAATTGTAGTGAATGAGTCCATGATAGTGAATGAGTCCATGATAGTGAATGAGCCCGTGATAGTGAATGAGTCCATGACAGTGAATGGTAGTGAATGAGTCCATGATAGTGAATGAGTCCTTGATAGTGAATGATAGTGAATGAGTTCATGATAATGAATGAGTCCATGATAGTGAATGAGTCCATGATAGTGAATGAGTCCATGATAGTGAATGAGTCCATGATAGTGAATGATAGTGAATGAGTCCATGATAGATAATGCAGAGGCAATTTTAGTGTTTTGAGACAGATTAAAGCATAAAAAAAATGCTTTAAATTATCTCTTGTCTAATTTTCCGTCATACACAACTTTCAAACATTGTGTTATTAGCTACTAATGGAATCATTATTGAAGAAGTTGGTTTTATTTAAAGCAAAGATATATATATATATATATATATATTATATATATATATATATATATATATATATATATACATATATATATATATATATATATATATATATATATATATATATATATATATTTATTTATTTATTTATTTATATATATATTTATATATGATTAACTCTCCACGGTTAAAGTTATAGTGACAGTGTGGGGAATGTAAACAGATTTTCTGGTAGGAATGACTGGAAAAGTGGAAAAGGTAAGGAACCGCTGTACCACAGCATGTAAGATGACCAAATCCCATATTACAAAGTGTAGGGACGGGTTCGTAAGTGTAGGGACGGGTTCATAAGTGCAGACACGACGACGTTTCGGACCATTACTGACCATGATCCAGCCGCCTGTACACGGACCGTTACTGACCATGATCCAGCCGCCTGTACACGGACCATTACTGACCATGATCCAGGCACCTGTACACGGACCATTACTGACCATGATCCAGCCGCCTGTACACGGACCGTTACTGACCATGATCCAGGCACCTGTACACGGACCGTTACTGACCATGATCCAGGCACCTGTACACGGACCATTACTGATCATGATCCAGCCTCCTGTACACGGACCGTTACTGACCGTGATCCAGGCACCTGTACACGGACCATTACTGACCATGATCCAGCCTCCTGTACACGGACCATTACTGACCATGATCCAGCCACCTGTACACGGACCATTACTGACCGTGATCCAGCCTCATGTACACGGACCATTACTGACCATGATCCACCCACCTGTACACGGACCATTACTGACCATGATCCAGCCGCCTGTACACGGACCGTTACTGACCGTGATCCAGGCACCTGTACACGGACCGTTACTGACCGTGATCCAGCCGCCTGTACACGGACCGTTACTGACCGTGATCCTGCCGCCTGTACACGGACCGTTACTGACCGTGATCCAGGCACCTGTACACGGACCGTTACTGACCGTGATCCAGCCGCCTGTACACGGACCATTACTGACCGTGATCCAGCAACCTGTACACGGACCGTTACTGACCGTGATCCAGCCACCTGTACACGGACCATTACTGACCGTGATCCAGCCACCTGTACACGGACCGTTACTGACCGTGATCCAGCCACCTGTACACGGACCGTTACTGACCGTGATCCAGCCGCCTGTACACGGACCATTACTGACCGTGATCCAGCCGCCTGTACACGGACCGTTACTGACCGTGATCCAGCCGCCTGTACACGGACCATTACTGACCGTGATCCAGCCACCTGTACACGGACCATTACTGACCGTGATCCAGCCGCCTGTACACGGACCATTACTGACCGTGATCCAGCCGCCTGTACACGGACCATTACTGACCATGATCCTGCCGTCTGTACACGGACCATTACTGACCATGATCCAGCCGCCTGTACACGGACATTACTGACCGTGATCCTGCCGCCTGTACACGGACCATTACTGACCGTGATCCAGCCGCCTGTACACGGACCATTACTGACCGTGATCCTGCCGCCTGTACACGGACCATTACTGACCATGATCCTGCCGTCTGTACACGGACCATTACTGACCATGATCCTGCCGTCTGTACACGGACCATTACTGACCGTGATCCTGCCGCCTGTACACGGACCATTACTGACCGTGATCCAGCCGCCTGTACACGGACCATTACTGACCGCGATCCAGCCACCTGTACACGGACCATTACTGACCGTGATCCAGCCGCCTGTACACGGACCATTACTGTCCGTGATCCAGGCACCTGTACACGGACCATTACTGACCATGATCCAGCCACCTGTACACGGACCATTACTGACCATGATCCAGCCACCTGTACACGGACCATTACTGACCGTGATCCAGGCACCTGTACACGGACCATTACTGACCATGATCCAGCCACCTGTACACGGACCATTAATGACCGTGATCCAGCCACCTGTACGCGGACCATTACAGACCGTGATCCAGGCACCTGTACACGGACCATTACTGACCATGATCCAGCCACCTGTACACGGACCATTACTGACCATGATCCAGCCACCTGTACACGGACCATTACTGACCGTGATCCTGGCACCTGTACACGGACCGTTACTGACCATGATCCAGCCACCTGTACACGGACTATTACTGACCGTGATCCAGCCACCTGTACACGGACCATTACTGACCGTGATCCAGCCACCTGTACACGGACCGTTACTGACCATGATCCAGCCACCTGTACACGGACCATTACTGACCGTGATCCAGCCACCTGTACACGGACCATTACTGACCGTGATCCAGCCACCTGTACACGGACCGTTACTGACCATGATCCAGCCACCTGTACACGGACCATTACTGACCGTGATCCAGCCACCTGTACACGGACCGTTACTGACCGTGATCCTGCCGCCTGTACACGGACCGTTACTGACCGTGATCCAGCCACCTGTACACGGACCATTACTGACCATGATCCAGCCACCTGTACACGGACCATTACTGACCGTGATCCAGCCACCTGTACACGGACCGTTACTGACCATGATCCAGCCACCTGTACACGGACCATTACTGACCGTGATCCAGCCACCTGTACACGGACCGTTACTGACCGTGATCCTGCCGCCTGTACACGGACCGTTACTGACCGTGATCCAGCCACCTGTACACGGACCGTTACTGACCGTGATCCAGCCACCTGTACACGGACCATTACTGACCGTGATCCAGCCACCTGTACACGGACCGTTACTGACCGTGATCCTGCCGCCTGTACACGGACCGTTACTGACCGTGATCCAGCCACCTGTACACGGACCATTACTGACCATGATCCAGCCACCTGTACACGGACCATTACTGACCGTGATCCAGCCACCTGTACACGGACCATTACTGACCATGATCCAGCCACCTGTACACGGACCATTACTGACCGTGATCCAGCCACCTGTACACGGACCGTTACTGACCGTGATCCTGCCGCCTGTACACGGACCGTTACTGACCGTGATCCAGCCACCTGTACACGGACCGTTACTGACCGTGATCCAGCCACCTGTACACGGACCATTACTGACCGTGATCCAGCCACCTGTACACGGACCGTTACTGACCGTGATCCTGCCGCCTGTACACGGACCGTTACTGACCGTGATCCAGCCACCTGTACACGGACCATTACTGACCGTGATCCAGCCACCTGTACACGGACCGTTACTGTCCATGATCCAGCCACCTGTACACGGACCATTACTGACCGTGATCCAGCCACCTGTACACGGACCATTACTGACCGTGATCCAGCAACCTGTACACGGACCGTTACTGACCATGATCCAGCCACCTGTACACGGACCATTACTGACCGTGATCCAGCCACCTGTACACGGACCGTTACTGACCGTGATCCAGCCGCCTGTACACGGACCATTACTGACCATGATCCAGCCACCTGTACACGGACCGTTACTGACCGTGATCCAGCCGCCTGTACACGGACCATTACTGACCATGATCCAGGCACCTGTACACGGACGTTACTGACCGTGATCCAGCCGCCTGTACACGGACCGTTACTGACCGTGATCCAGCCGCCTGTACACGGACCATTACTGACCATGATCCAGCCACCTGTACACGGACCATTACTGACCGTGATCCAGCCGCCTGTGCACGGACCATTACTGACCATGATCCAGCCGCCTGTACACGGACCGTTACTGACCGTGATCCAGCCACCTGTACACGGACCATTACTGACCGTGATCCAGCCGCCTGTGCACGGACCATTACTGACCATGATCCAGCCGCCTGTACACGGACCGTTACTGACCGTGATCCAGCCACCTGTACACGGACCATTACTGACCGTGATCCAGCCACCTGTACACGGACCATTACTGACCGTGATCCTGCCGCCTGTACACGGACCGTTACTGACCGTGATCCTGCCACCTGTACACGGACCATTACTGACCGTGATCCTGTACACGGACCATTACTGACCGTGATCACGGACCATTACTGACCGTGATCCAGCCACCTGTACACGGACCATTACTGACCGTGATCCTGCCACCTGTACACGGACCATTACTGACCGTGATCCTGCCGCCTGTACACGGACCATTACTGACCGTGATCCTGCCGCCTGTACACGGACCATTACTGACCGTGATCCTGCCGCCTGTACACGGACCGTTACTGACCGTGATCCAGCCGCCTGTACACGGACCGTTACTGACCGTGATCCAGCCGCCTGTACACGGACCGTTACTGACCATGATCCAGCCGCCTGTACACGGACCATTACTGACCATGATCCAGCCACCTGTACACGGACCGTTACTGACCATGATCCAGCCACCTGTACACGGACCGTTACTGACCGTGATCCAGCCGCCTGTACACGGACCGTTACTGACCATGATCCAGCCGCCTGTACACGGACCGTTACTGACCGTGATCCAGCCGCCTGTACACGGACCGTTACTGACCGTGATCCAGCCGCCTGTACACGGACCGTTACTGACCATGATCCAGCCGCCTGTACATGGCTGGATAATAACCCTTGAGTGACCTTCACTTTCTGACGTGTGCTCTTATCATCATATCTTCAGCCCCGTTATTGTGACTGCTCGTCCATGTGAGTGTAACATACAGCAAGACACCCGCCTTTACACCCTGTGTACTACACCCCAAGACACAGCTGGCAACACTGCCGTATATACTCCCTGAGGTGTACCTCCGCGTCTCTGTGTACTTATACTACGAGACTATACCATATAGTCTTGGAGTACGCTGAAGGCTATAACACAGGCCGGTGTCCTTAACTTGTAGGTGTTGCGAGGTGCAACACCTACAAGGTGTTGTAGGAGACCATGCAAGGTGTTGTAGGAGACCATGCAAGGTGATGTAGGAGACCATGCAAGGTGTTGTAGGAGACCATGCAAGGTGTTGTAGGAGACCATGCAAGGTGTTGTAGGAGACCATGCAAGGTGTTGTAGGAGACCATGCAAGGTGTTGTAGGAGACCATGCAAGGTGTTGTAGGAGACCATGCAAGGTGTTGTAGGAGACCATGCAAGGTGTTGTAGGAGACCATGCAAGGTGTTGTAGGAGACCATGCAAGGTGTTGTAGGAGACCATGCAAGGTGTTGTAGGAGACCATGCAAGGTGTTGTAGGAGACCATGCAAGGTGTTGTAGGAGACCATGCAAGGTGTTGTAGGAGACCATGCAAGGTGTTGTAGGAGACCATGCAAGGTGATGTAGGAGACCGTGCAAGGTGTTGTAGGAGACCATGCAAGGTGATGTAGGAGACCATGCAAGGTGATGTAGGAGACCATGCAAGGTGTTGTAGGAGACCATGCAAGGTGTTGTAGGAGACCGTGCAAGGTGTTGTAGGAGACCGTGCAAGGTGTTGTAGGAGACCATGCAAGGTGTTGTAGGAGACCGTGCAAGGTGATGGAGAAGATGGTGAGAGAGGAAGCTTGGCAGCACCATCTGGAGAGAAGGGACTGTGTAGCACGTCACCAGCGGGGGTTCAGGGAAGACGAGTCTCGCAGGTTTAATAGAATTCTATGACCAAGCAACAAGCATTAAGCAAGAAGGGAAGGATGGACAGACTGCATTTTCTTGAACTGTCAGAAAGGTTCTTACACAGTACCCCATAAGAGACTGTTGCGTAAGTTGGAGAAACAAGCTGGAGTAACTGGTAAGTGCTCCAATGGATAAGGGAGTACCTAAACAACACGAAGCAAAGACTTACTGTGGGGAGGGAGACCTCAGACTGGCGTGATGTCACCAGTGGAGTCCCACAGGGCTCTGTACTCGGACCCATCCTGTTTCTGATATACGTGAATGATCTTCAAGAAGGTATAGACTCATTCCTCTCCGTGTTTGCTGATGATGATAATATTGTGAGAAAGATTAAAACAGAAACAGCAAGAGACTACAGGATGACCTTGACAGACTGAAGGAATGGTTCAACAAATGGCTACTAGAGTTTAACTCGAGCATGTGCAAAGTGATGAAGATAGGTGTAGGAAGCAGAATGTCAAACACAAGGTACCAGCTGGGAGAAGTAATCCTTCAGGAGTCAGGTCGAGAGAGAGATCAGGGGTTGATATCACAGTAGACCTGTCCCCTGAAGCCCACAGCAAAAGGATAACAACAGCGGCGTATGCAAGGCTAAAGAACATAAGAACTGCCTTCAGAAATTTGTGTAAAGAATCATTCAGAACCTTGTATACCACATATGTCAGACCAATACTAGAGTATGCGGCTCCAGCCTGAAGTCCATATCTAGTCAAACACAAAACTAAGTCAGAAAAGGTTCAGAGGTATGCCACCAGGCTAGTCCCCGAGCTGAGAGGAATGAGCTACGAGGAAGACTACTGGAACTGAACCTCACGACACTGAAAGACAGAAGAGTTAGGGGAGACATGATCACAGCCTACAAAATTATCATAGGAATTGACAGGGTAGATAAAGATAACTGTTTAACACTGGTGGTACACGAACAAGGGGACACAGGTGGAAACTGAGTACCCACATGAGCCACAGTGACGTTAGAAGGACTTTTTCAGTGTCAGAGTAGTGGAAGTAGTTAACAGTGGATGCATTAGGCAGTGATGTGGTGGAGGCTGACTCCATACACAGTTTCAAGTGTAGATATGATAGAGCCCAATAGGCTCAGGAACCTGTATACCAGTTGATTGACAGTTGAGAGGCGGGACCAAAGAGCCAGAGCCCACCCCCCGCAAGCACACCTAGGTGAGTACACTTACTGAGTGGTCGTTAAACTCATGTGGCGGCCGTAATAACCAGGTCAACGACCCTTAAGGCCATCACCTAACCATAGCGGAAAATACCGCCATCTTAGAATAGCCAGCCACGACAGACGACCTCCAGGTCCAGCCAATCAGCGGGGAGCTACCGTCTGGGGGGGGGGGGGCTCCTTAGCACCTTCTTCACCAAGACGTCGTGTGGGCTATAATTGTATACTTATATAATGTCTTCAGCGCCCAAGTAGACAAGATTCTACTTTTAACAAGTAATTTATCAAATTTTTTGTGAGACATTGATATTCTAGATGTTACGACACCCTGAGGTATTGTAACTCCCAAGCTGTTACGATAGCCTGAGGTATTGTTACTCCCCAGCTGTTACAATACCCTGAGGTATTGTAACTCCCCAGCTGTTACGATACCCTGAGGTATTGTTACCCCCAGCTGTTACGATACCCTGAGGTATTGTAACTCCCCAGCTGTTACGATACCCTGAGGTATTGTAACTCCCCAGCTGTTACGATAGCCTGAGGTATTGTTATTCCCAGCTGTTACGATAGCCTGAGGTATTTTTATTCCCCAGCTGTTACGATAGCCTGAGGTATTTATTCCCCAGCTGTTACGATAGCCTGAGGTATTGTTATTCCCCAGCTGTTACGATACCCTGAGGTATTGTAACTCCCCAGCTGTTACGATAGCCTGAGGTATTGTTATTCCCCACTGTTACGATAGCCGGGTATTTTTATTCCCCAGCTGTTACGATACCTGAGGTATTGTTATTCCCCAGCTGTTACGATACCCTGAAGTATTGTATTCCCAAGCTGTTACGATACCCTGAGGTATTGTTACCCCCAGCTGTTACGATACCCTGAGGTATTGTTACTGCCCCAGCTGTTACGATACCCTGAGTATTGTTACCCCCCAGCTGTTACGATACCCTGAGGTATTGTTATTCCCCAGCTGTTACGATACCCTGAGGTATTGTTACTGCCCCAGCTGTTACGATACCCTGAGGTATTGTTATTCCCCAGCTGTTACGATACCTGAGGTATTGTTACTCCCCCAGCTGTTACGATACCCTGAGGTATTGTTATTCCCCAGCTGTTACGATACCCTGAGGTATTGTTATTCCCCAGCTGTTACGATACCCTGAGGTATTGTTACTCCCCAGCTGTTACGATACCCTGAGGTATTGTTACTCCCAGCTGTTACGATACCCTGAGGTATTGTTACCCCCCAGCTGTTACGATACCCTGAGGTATTGTTACTGCCCCAGCTGTTACGATACCCTGAGGTATTGTTACTGCCCCAGCTGTTACGATACCCTGAGGTATTGTTACTGCCCCCAGCTGTTACGATACCCTGAGGTATTGTTNCCTATCCTGTGGGCAATAGTGGACCCCATACCTATCCTGTTGGTGGTAGTTGACCCCATACCCATCCTGTGGGTGGTAGTGGACCCCATACCCATCCTGTGGGTGGTAGTGGACCCCATACCCATCCTGTGGGTGGTAGTGGACCCCATACCCATTCTTTGGGTGGTAGTGGACCCTATACCCGTCCTGTTGGTGGTAGTGGACCCCATACCCATCCTGTTGGTGGTAGTGGACCCCATACCCATCCTGTTGGTGGTAGTGGACCCCATACACATCCTGTTGGTGGTAGTGGACCCCATACCCATCCTGTGGGTGGTAGTGGACCCCATACCCATCCTGTGGGTGGTAGTGGACCCCATACCCATCCTTTGGTGGTAGTGGACCCCACACCTATCCTGTGGGCAATAGTGGACCCCATACCTATCCTGTTGGTGGTAGTTGACCCATACCCATCCTGTGGGTGGTAGTGGACCCCATACCCATCCTGTGGGTGGTAGTGGACCCCATACCCATCCTGTGGGTGGTAGTGGACCCCATACCCATTCTTTGGGTGGTAGTGGACCCTATACCCGTCCTGTTGGTGGTAGTGGACCCCATACCCATCCTGTTGGTGGTAGTGGACCCCATACCCATCCTGTTGGTGGTAGTGGACCCCATACACATCCTGTTGGTGGTAGTGGACCCCATACCCATCCTGTGGGTGGTAGTGGACCCCATACCCATCCTGTGGGTGGTAGTGGACCCCATACCCATCCTGTTGGTGGTAGTGGACCCCCCATACCCATCCTGTGGGTGGTAGTGGACCCCATACCCATCCTGTGTGTGGTAGTGAACCCCATACCCATCCTGTGTGTGGTAGTGAACCCCATACCCATCCTGTGGGTGGTAGTGGACCCCCCATACCCATCCTGTGGGTGGTAGTGGACCCCATACCCATCCTGTTGGTGGATGTGGACCCCATACCCATCCTGTGGGTGGTAGTGGACCCCATACCCATCCTGTTGGTGAATATGGACCCCATACCCATCCTGTGGGTGGATGTGGACCCCATACCTATCCTGTTGGTGGTAGTGGACCACATACCCATCCTGTTGGTGAATATGGACCCCATACCCATCCTGTGGGTGGTAGTGGACCCCATACCCATCCTGTGGGTGGTAATGGACCCCATACCCATCCTGTTGGTGGATGTGGACCCCATAGCCATCCTGTGGGTAGTACTCTATATATGACGCAAGGCTGAGCGGACTCTATATATGACGCAAGGCTGGGCGGACTCTATATATGACGCAAGGCTGGGCGGACTTTATACATAACGCAAGGCTGAGCAGACTCTATATATGACGCAAGGCCTGGCGGGCTCTATATATGACGCAAGGCTAAGCGGACTCTATATATGACGCAAGGCTGTTACTCAACCTCTATGACAAAATCACAGAAGCCCTAGAAGAAAAGCAAAATGCAGATGTTGTATACACAGACTTTGCAAAGGCTTTCGACAAATGTGACCATGGGGTGATAGCTCACAAAATGAGGTCAATGGGAATAACTGGAAAAGTAGGACGCTGGATACTCAATTTCCTGTCGAACAGAACACAAAGAGTAACAGTCAATCAGATAAAATCGAGTCCAAGCGATGTTAAAAGCTCTGTACCTCAAGGTACAGTCCTTGCACCGCTACTGTTCCTTATTCTCATATCTGATATAGACAAAAATACACGTCACAGCTTCGTGTCATCCTTCGCAGATGACACAAAAATCAGCATGAAAATTACCTCTGCTGAAGACATTGAAAAACTACAAACAGATGTCAACAAAGTTTTCGATTGGGCAGCAGAAAATAATATGATGTTTAACAGTGATAAATTTCAGGTACTCAGGTACGGCAAAAATGAGGATCTGAAACATAATACAGGGTACAAAACACAATCAAATCTTCCCATAGTAGAAAAACAGCATGTCAAGGATTTGGGAATAATGATGTCCGACGATCTAACGTTTAGGGAGCATAACCAAGCAAATATCGCATCAGCCAGAAAAATGATCGGATGGATTACGAGAACTTTCAAATCCAGGGATCCCATCACAATGGTTGTACTCTTCAAGTCACTTGTGTTGTCCCGTCTCGAATACTGCTCAGTACTCACTTCCCCCTTCAGAGCAGGAGAGATTGCTGAAATAGAGGGAATACAGAGAACATATACGGCACGCATAGACGAGATAAAACACCTAAATTATTGGGATCGTCTCAAAGCTCTCCAAATGTACTCTCTAGAAAGGAGACGAGAGAGATACCAAATAATATACACGTGGAAAATACTGGAGGGCCAGGTCCCAAATCTACACAGTAAAATAACAACGTACTGGAGTGAACGATATGGAAGAAAATGCAAGATTGAACCAGTGAAGAGCAGAGGTGCCATAGGCACAATCAGAGAACACTGTATAAACATCAGAGGTCCGCGGTTGTTCAACGTCCTCCCAGCGACTATAAGAAATATTGCCGGAACAACCGTGGACATCTTCAAGAGAAAACTGGACTGTTTCCTAAGAGAAGTCCCGGATCAGCCGGGCTGTGGTGGGTATGTGGCTCTGCGGGCCGCTCCAAGCAACAGCCTGGTGGATCAAACTCTCACAAGTCGAGCCTGGCCTCGGGCCGGGCTTGGGGAGTAGAAGAACTCCCAGAACCCCATCAACCAGGTATCAACCAGCTGAGCGGACTCTATATATGACGCAAGGCTGAGCGGACTCTATATATGACGCAAGGCTGGGCGGACTCTATATATGACGCAAGGCTGGGCGGACTTTATACATGACGCAAGGCTGAGCAGACTCTATATATGACGCAAGGCCTGGCGGACTCTATATATGACGCAAGGCTGAGCGGACTCTTTATATGACGCAAGGCTGAGCGGACTCTTTATATGACGCAAGGCTGAGCGGACTCTTTATATGACGCAAGGCTGAGCGGACTCTTTATATGACGCAAGGCTGAGCGAACTCTTTATATGACGCAAGGCTGAGCAGACTCTATATATGACGCAAGGCTGAGCGGACTCTTTATATGACGCAAGGCTGAGCGGACTCTTTATATGACGCAAGGCTGAGCGAACTCTTTATATGACGCAAGGCTGAGCGGACTCTTTATATGACGCAAGGCTGAGCAGACTCTATATATGACGCAAGGCTGAGCGGACTCTATATATAACACTAGACTGAAGAAATCCCAGATAGTCACTTTTATTTCATGGTTCGTTCTACGATTACTTCCTCAAGTTGGGAGGTTTTGTTTATGGTAAAAAATGCAATAAAAAGCTATAGATTTTGTGAACAATCGATCGTGTGAATATTTCTGTGTTTTTGGCTTCTGTTTTTCGTGTTAAAATTTGCAAAACAAAAGGATGAAACTGCTTTTAGTTTGATGTTACACGTACAGAAGGAAGCTGTTGGGGAAGTGGTGGAAATACGTGAGCAGGTTGGTCACTGACCTCTCACTCCTCACTCCTCCTGAGGAGTGAGGGGGCCCCTCACACCTTCCTCCCATTACTTTTTCTGGCTCTCCCTCCATCACCTCATCTGATATCACCCCCTTCTGATATCAGGATATATATCCACACCTACACCCACACCTACACCCACACCTACATGCCATGATCAAAACGGTCATCTTTATCAAATTTCACCAAAGTTCACAAAGTTCACAGTTCACCTTGAATATGTGAGAACACTGACGCTGAACACAAAGTTATGTTGTTCACACACGGGTCCTCTGGCCATCATGCTCGCTCGGTTCCCTGAGGTTTGTGAGGAAAGCGAAGATGTTCCTTGTCAATCTTAATAAAGACCAGCTTTATTATGTTCCTCTTTTTGGTAAGATGAGCAGCACAGAATTCTCGGCAGACATCTCGAAGTTCTTAATTCTTGGCAGACATCATCGAAGTTCTTAATTCTTGGCAGACATCTTCGAAGCTCTAAATTCTTGGCAGACATCTTCGAGGTTCTAAATTCTTGGCAGACATCATCGAAGTTCTTAATTCTTAGCAGACATCTTGGAAGCTCTTAACAACCTCTGGGAACAGCAAAGACACGAGAGCAACATCATCGATCACTCTACAGACATTATCAATGTATTGATTGCAAAATTAGAACTCTGAAGTTGGATTCAAAGAGGAATTGCCACGCAATTGCAATTGCTGAAATTATCGATGTCAACAACTAGGTGCTGAAGACCGAGGTCACGAAGTACCTTAACTGCGTCGCGATGAGTTCCAGTGACACTTTCCACGCAGAAATGCCATTGGTTCTAACAAGGTGATCATTCAAAGGCCATGAAAATGCCAAGAAATAATTTTCGAACTCAAATACATTTTCAGCGAAAGCTGAACTCTAGTTCGAAGTCTCATTGAGGTCTCTTTGAGTTCGAAGTCTCATCGAGGTCTCTTTGAGTTCGAAGTCTCATCGAGGTCTCATTGAGTTCGAAGTCTCATCGAGGTCTCTTTGAGTTCGAAGTCTCATTGAGGTCTCTTTGAGTTCGAAGTCTCATCGAGGTCTCATTGAGTTCGAAGTCTCATCGAGGTCTCTTTGAGTTCGAAGTCTCATCGAGGTCTCTTTGAGTTCGAAGTCTCATTGAGGTCTCTTTGAGTTCGAAGTCTCATCGAGGTCTCATTGAGTTCGAAGTCTCATCGAGGTCTCTTTGAGTTCGAAGTCTCATTGAGGTCTCTTTGAGTTCGAAGTCTCATTGAGTTCGAAGTCTCATCGAGGTCTCTTTGAGTTCGAAGTCTCATCGAGGTCTCTTTGAGTTCGAAGTCTCATTGAGGTCTCTTTGAGTTCGAAGTCTCATCGAGGTCTCTTTGAGTTCGAAGTCTCATTGAGGTCTCATTGAGTTCGAAGTCTCATTGAGTTTGAAGTCTTATCGAGGTCTTTGAGTTCGAAGTCTCTTTGAGTGAAAATGTTTGCTATTTGTCCTGGACATATCAAGAACACCCTTCGTGTGATCATCTCATTTGCGTCAACGTATCTGTGAGTCAAACTTTCTGACTTTCTGTCAGTAAACAAAAGGAAGCCTGCTGCAGACTGAGTACCGTCTAAGAGGTCCACAACAGACACACAAAAGCAGAACATGACAACAGCTCTACGCCTCACACCGATTAGCAGCAATGGTGCTGATGATAGTGAATGAGTCCATGATAGTGAATGAATCCATGATAGTGAATGAGTCCATGATAGTGAATGAGTCCATGATAGTGAATGAATCCATAATAGTGAATGATTCCATGATAGTGAATGAGTCATGATAGTGAATGAGTTCATAATAGTGAATGAGTCCATGATAGTGAATAGTAGTGAATGATTCCATGATAGTGAATGAGTTCATGATAGTGAATGAGTCCATAATAGTGAATGAGTCCATGATAGTGAATAGTAGTGAATGAGTCCATGATAGTGAATGAGTCCATGATAGTGAATGGTAGAGAATGAGTCCATGATAGTGAATGATTCCATGATAGTGAATGAGTCCATGATAGTGAATGAGCCCGTGATAGTGAATGAGTCCATGATAGTGAATGATAATGATGAGTCCATGATAGTGAATGATAGTGAATGAGTCCATGATAGTGAATGAGTCCATGACAGTGAATGGTAATGAATGAGTCCATGATAGTGAATGAGTCCTTGATAGTGAATGATAGTGAATGAGTTCATGATAATGAATGAGTCCATGATAGTGAATGAGTCCATGATAGTGAATGAGTCCATGATAGTGAATGAGTCCATGATAGTGAATGAGTCCATGATAGTGAATAGTAGTGAATGAGTGCATGATAGTGAATGAGTCCATGATAGTGAATGAGTCCATGATAGTGAATGGTAGTGAATGAGTCCATGATAGTGAATGATTCCGCGATAGTGAATGGTAGTGAATGAGTCCATGATAGTGAATGAGTCCATGATAGTGAATGAGTCCATGATAGTGAATGGTAGTGAATGAGTCCATGATAGTGAATGAGTCATGATAGTGAATGGTAGAGAATGAGTCCATGATAGTGAATGATTCCATGATAGTGAATGAGTCCATGATAGTGAATGAGCCCGTGATAGTGAATGAGTCCATGATAGTGAATGATAATGAATGAGTCCATGATAGTGAATGATAGTGAATGAGTCCATGATAGTGAATGAGTCCATGACAGTGAATGGTAATGAATGAGTCCATGATAGTGAATGAGTCCTTGATAGTGAATGATAGTGAATGAGTTCATGATAATGAATGAGTCCATGATAGTGAATGAGTCCATGATAGTGAATGAGTCCATGATAGTGAATGATAGTGAATGAGTCCATGATAGTGAATGAGTCCATGATAGTGAATGAGTCCATGACAGTGAATGGTAATGAATGAGTCCATGATAGTGAATGAGTCCTTGATAGTGAATGATAGTGAATGAGTTCATGATAATGAATGAGTCCATGATAGTGAATGAGTCCATGATAGTGAATGAGTCCATGATAGTGAATGAGTCCATGATAGTGAATGAGTCCATGATAGTGAATGAGTCCATGATAGTGAATGATAGTGAATGAGTCCATGGTAGTGAATGATAGTGAATGAGTCCATGATAGTGAATGAGTTCATGATAGTGAATGATAGTGAATGAGTCCATGATAGTGAATGATAGTGAATGAGTCCATGACAGTGAATGAGTCCATGATAGTGAATGATAGTGAATGAGTCCATGATAGTGAATGAGTCCATGATAGTGAATGATAGTGAATGAGTCCATGATAGTGAATGATAGTGAATGATAGTGAATGAGTCCATGATAGTGAATGAGTTCATGATAGTGAATGAGTCCATGATAGTGAATGAGTCCATGATAGTGAATGAGTCCATGATAGTGAATGATAGTGAATGAGTCCATGATAGTGAATGAGTCCTGATAGTGAATGATAGTGAATGAGTCCATGATAGTGAATGATAGTGAATGATAGTGACTGAGTCCATGATAGTGAATGATAGTGAATGAGTCCATGATAGTGAATGATAGTGAATGATAGTGAATGAGTCCATGATAGTGAATGATAGTGAATGAGTCCATGATAGTGAATGATAGTGAATGAGTCCATGATAGTGAATGAGTCCATGATAGTGAATGATAGTGAATGAGTCCATGATAGTGAATGAGTCCATGATAGTGAATGATAGTGAATGAGTCCATGATAGTGAATGAGTCCATGATAGTGAATGATAGTGAATGAGTCCATGATAGTGAATGATAGTGAATGAGTCCATGATAGTGAATGATAGTGAATGAGTCCATGATAGTGAATGCAAAGGCAATTTTAGTGTTTTGAGACAGACTAAAGCATAAAAATGCTTTAAATTATCTCCTGGCTAATTTTCCGTCATACACAACTTTCAAACATTGTGTTATTAGCTACTAATGGAATCATTATTGAAGAAGTTGGTTTTATTTAAAGCAAAGATAAATATATATATATATATATATATATATATATATATATATATATATATATATATATATATATATATTTATATAATATTTATATATATATTTATATATGATTAACTCTCCACGGTTAAAGTTATAGTGACAGTGTGGGGAATGTAAACAGATTTTCTGGTAGGGAATGACCTGGAAAAGTGGAGAAGGTAAGGAACCGCTGTACCACAGCATGTAAGATGACCAAATCCCATATTACAAAGTGCAGGGACGGGTTCGTAAGTGTAGGGACGGGTTCAAAAGTGTAGGGACGGGTTCATAAGTGCAGAGACGGGTTCATAAGTGCAGGGACGGGTTCATAAGTGCAGAGACGGGTTCATAAGTGCAGGGACGGGTTCATAAGTGCAGAGACGGGTTCATAAGTGCAGGGACGGGTTCGTAAGTGCAGGGACGGGTTCGTAAGTGCAGGGACGGGTTCATAAGTGTAGGGACGGGTTCATAAGTGTAGGGACGGGTTCATAAGTGTAGGGACGGGTTCGTAAGTGCAGGGACGGGTTCGTAAGTGCAGGGACGGGTTCATAAGTGTAGGGACGGGTTCATAAGTGTAGGGACGGGTTCGTAAGTGCAGGGACGGGTTCGTAAGTGCAGGGACGGGTTCATAAGTGTAGGGACGGGTTCATAAGTGTAGGGACGGGTTCATAAGTGTAGGGACGGGTTCGTAAGTGCAGGGACGGGTTCATAAGTGTAGGGACGGGTTCATAAGTGTAGGGACGGGTTCGTAAGTGCAGGGACGGGTTCATAAGTGTAGGGACGGGTTCATAAGTGTAGGGACGGGTTCATAAGTGCAGAGACGGGTTCATAAGTGTAGGGACGGGTTCATAAGTGTAGGGACGGGTTCATAAGTGCAGAGACGGGTTCATAAGTGTAGGGACGGGTTCATAAGTGTAGGGACGGGTTCATAAGTGTAGGGACGGGTTCATAAGTGTAGGGACGGGTTCATAAGTGTAGGGACGGGTTCATAAGTGCAGAGACGGGTTCATAAGTGTAGGGACGGGTTCATAAGTGCAGAGACGGGTTCATAAGTGTAGGGACGGGTTCATAAGTGCAGAGACGGGTTCATAAGTGTAGGGACGGGTTCATAAGTGCAGGGACGGGTTCATAAGTGCAGAGACGACGACGTTTCGGACCATTACTGACCATGATCCAGGCACCTGTACACGGACCATTACTGACCATGATCCAGGCACCTGTACACGGACCATTACTGACCATGATCCAACCACCTGTACACGGACCATTACTGACCATGATCCACCGCCTGTACACGGACCATTACTGACCATGATCCTGCCGCCTGTACACGGACCATTACTGACCATGATCCTGCCGCCTGTACACGGACCATTACTGACCATGATCCTGCGCCTGTACACGGACCGTTACTGACCATGATCCAGGCACCTGTACACGGACCGTTACTGACCATGATCCAGGCACCTGTACACGGACCGTTACTGACCATGATCCAGGCACCTGTACACGGACCATTACTGACCATGATCCAGCCGCCTGTACACGGACCATTACTGACCATGATCCTGCCGCCTGTACACGGACCATTACTGACCATGATCCTGCCGCTGTACACGGACCATTACTGACCATGATCCAGCTGCCTGTACACGGACCATTACTGACCATGATCCAGCCGCCTGTACACGGACCGTTACTGACCATGATCCAGCCACCTGTACACGGACCATTACTGACCATGATCCAGCCGCCTGTACACGGACCGTTACTGACCGTGATCCAGCCGCCTGTACACGGCTGGACCGTTACTGACCGTGATCCAGCCGCCTGTACACGGACCGTTACTGACCGTGATCCAGCCGCCTGTACACGGACCATTACTGACCATGATCCAGCCGCCTGTACACGGACCATTACTGACCATGATCCTGCCGCCTGTACACGGACCATTACTGACCATGATCCAGCCACCTGTACACGGACCATTACTGACCATGATCCAGCCGCCTGTACACGGACCGTTACTGACCGTGATCCAGCCACCTATACACGGACCATTACTGACCATGATCCAGCCACCTGTACACGGACCATTACTGACCATGATCCAGCCGCTTGTACACGGACCGTTACTGACCGTGATCCAGCCACCTGTACACGGACCATTACTGACCATGATCCAGCCGCCTGTACACGGACCATTACTGACCATGATCCAGCCGCCTGTACACGGACGTTACTGACCGTGATCCAGCCACCTGTACACGGACCATTACTGACCATGGTCCAGCCGCCTGTACACTGACCATTACTGACCATGATCCAGCCGCCTGTACACGGATCGTTACTGACCATGATCCAGCCGCCTGTACACGGCTGGACCGTTACTGACCATGATCCAGGCACCTGTACACGGACCATTACTGACCATGATCCAGCCGCCTGTACACGGACCATTACTGACCGTGATCCAGCCACCTGTACACGGACCATTACTGACCATGATCCTGCCACCTGTACACGGACCGTTACTGACCGTGATCCAGCCGCCTGTACACGGCTGGACCGTTACTGACCGTGATCCAGCCGCCTGTACACGGACCGTTACTGACCATGATCCAGGCACCTGTACACGGACCATTACTGACCATGATCCAGCCGCCTGTACCGGACCATTACTGACCGTGATCCAGCCACCTGTACACGGACCATTACTGACCATGATCCTGCCACCTGTACACGGACCGTTACTGACCGTGATCCAGCCGCCTGTACACGGCTGGACCGTTACTGACCGTGATCCAGCCGCCTGTACACGGACCGTTACTGACCATGATCCAGCCACCTGTACACGGACCATTACTGACCATGATCCAGCCACCTGTACACGGACCGTTACTGACCGTGATCCAGCCGCCTGTACACGGCTGGACCGTTACTGACCGTGATCCAGCCGCCTGTACACGGACCGTTACTGACCGTGATCCAGCCGCCTGTACACGGCTGGACCGTTACTGACCGTGATCCAGCCACCTGTACACGGCTGGACCGTTACTGACCGTGATCCAGCCACCTGTACACGGCTGGACCGTTACTGACCGTGATCCAGCCACCTGTACACGGCTGGACCGTTACTGACCGTGATCCAGCCACCTGTACACGGCTGGACCGTTACTGACCGTGATCCAGCCGCCTGTACACGGCTGGACCGTTACTGACCGTGATCCAGCCACCTGTACACGGCTGGACCGTTACTGACCGTGATCCAGCCACCTGTACACGGCTGGACCGTTACTGACCGTGATCCAGCCGCCTGTACACGGACCGTTACTGACCGTGATCCAGCCACCTGTACATGGACCGTTACTGACCGTGATCCAGCCGCCTGTACACGGACCATTACTGACTGTGATCCAGCCGCCTGTACACGGACCATTACTGACCATGATCCTGCCGCCTGTACACGGACCGTTACTGACCATGATCCAGCCGCCTGTACACGGACCGTTACTGACCGTGATCCAGCCACTTGTACACGGACCGTTACTGACCGTGATCCAGCCGCCTGAACACGGTCCGTTACTGACCATGATCCTGCCGCCTGTACACGGACCATTACTGACCATGATCCTGCCGCCTGTACACGGACCATTACTGACCATGATCCAGCCGCCTGTACACGGACCGTTACTAACCGTGATCCAGCCACCTGTACACGGACCGTTACTGACCGTGATCCAGGCACCTGTACACGGACCATTACTGACCATGATCCAGCCGCCTGTACACGGACCGTTACTGACCGTGATCCAGCCACCTGTACACGGACCATTACTGACCATGATCCAGCCGCCTGTACACGGACCATTACTGACCATGATCTAGCCGCCTGTACACGGACCATTACTGACCATGATCCAGCCGCCTGTACACGGACCATTACTGACCATGATCCAGCCGCCTGTACACGGACCATTACTGACCATGATCCAGCCGCCTGTACACGGACCGTTACTGACCGTGATCCAGCCGCCTGTTCACGGACCGTTACTGACCGTGATCCAGCCGCCTGTACACGGACCGTTACTGACCATGATCCAGCCGCCTGTACACGAACCATTACTGACCATGATCCAGCCGCCTGTACACGGACCATTACTGACCATGATCCAGCCGCCTGTACACGAACCATTACTGACCATGATCCAGCCGCCTGTACACGGACCATTACTGACCATGATCCAGCCGCCTGTACACGGACCATTACTGACCATGATCCAGCCGCCTGTACACGGACCGTTACTGACCATGATCCAGCCTCCTATACACGGACCATTACTGACCATGATCCAGCCGCCTGTACACGGACCATTACTGACCATGATCCAGCCGCCTGTACACGGACCGTTACTGACCATGATCCAGCCGCCTGTACACGGACCGTTACTGACCATGATCCAGCCGCCTGTACATGGCTGGATAATAACCCTTGAATGACCTTCCCTTTCTGACGTGTGCTCTTATCATCATATCTTCAGCCCCGTTATTGTGACTGCTCGTCCATGTGAGTGTAACATACAGCAAGACACCCGCCTTTACACCCTGTGCACTACACCCCAAGACACAGCTGGCAACACTGCCGTATATACTCCCTGAGGTGTACCTCCGCGTCTCTGTGTACTTACACTACGAGACTATACCATATAGTCTTGGAGTACGCTGAAGGCTATAACACAGGCCGGTGTCCTTAACTTGTAGGTGTTGCGAGGTGCAACACGTACAAGGTGTTGTAGGAGACCATGCAAGGTGTTGTAGGAGACCATGCAAGGTGATGGAGAAGATGGTGAGAGAGGAAGCTTGGCAGCACCATCTGGAGAGAAGGGACTGTGTAGCACGTCACCAGCGGGGGTTCAGGGAAGACGAGTCTCGCAGGTTTAATAGAATTCTATGACCAAGCAACAAGCATTAAGCAAGAAAGGGAAGGATGGACAGACTGCATTTTCTTGAACTGTCAGAAAGGTTCTTACACAGTACCCCATAAGAGACTGTTGCGTAAGTTGGAGAAACAAGCTGGAGTAACTGGTAAGGTGCTCCAATGGATAAGGGAGTACCTAAACAACACGAAGCAAAGACTTACTGTGGGGAGGGAGACCTCAGACTGGCGTGATGTCACCAGTGGAGTCCCACAGGGCTCTGTACTCGGACCCATCCTGTTTCTGATATACGGGAATGATCTTCCAGAAGGTATAGACTCATTCCTCTCCGTGTTTGCTGACGATGATAATATTGTGAGAAAGATTAAAACAGAGAACAGCAAGAGACTACAGGATGACCTTGACAGACTGAAGGAATGGTTCAACAAATGGCTACTAGAGTTTAACTCGAGCATGTGCAAAGTGATGAAGATAGGTGTAGGAAGCAGAATGTCAAACACAAGGTACCAGCTGGGAGAAGTAATCCTTCAGGAGTCAGGTCGAGAGAGAGATCAGGGGGTTGATATCACAGTAGACCTGTCCCCTGAAGCCCACAGCAAAAGGATAACAACAGCGGCGTATGCAGGCTAAAGAACATAAGAACTGCCTTCAGAAATTTGTGTAAAGAATCATTCAGAACCTTGTATACCACATATGTCAGACCAATACTAGAGTATGCGGCTCCAGCCTGAAGTCCATATCTAGTCAAACACAAAACTAAGTCAGAAAAGGTCAGAGGTATGCCACCAGGCTAGTCCCGAGCTGAGAGGAATGAGCTACGAGGAAAGACTACTGGAACTGAACCTCACGACACTGAAAGACAGAAGAGTTAGGGGAGACATGATCACAGCCTACAAAATTATCATAGGAATGACAGGGTAGATAAAGATAAACTGTTTAACACTGGTGGTACACGAACAAGGGGACACAGGTGGAAACTGAGTACCCACATGAGCCACAGTGACGTTAGAAGGAACTTTTTCAGTGTCAGAGTAGTTAACAGGTGGAATGCATTAGGCAGTGATGTGGTGGAGGCTGACTCCATACACAGTTTCAAGTGTAGATATGATAGAGCCCAATAGGCTCAGGAACCTGTATACCAGTTGATTGACAGTTGAGAGGCGGGACCAAAGAGCCAGAGCCCAACCCCCCGCAAGCAACACCTAGGTGAGTACACTTACTGAGTGGTCGTTAAACTCATGTGGCGGCCGTAATAACCAGGTCAACGACCCTTAAGGCCATCACCTAACCATAGCGGAAAATACCGCCATCTTAGAATAGCCAGCCACGACAGACGACCTCCAGGTCCAGCCAATCAGCGGGGAGCTACCGTCTGGGGAGGGGGGGGGGGCTCCTTAGCACCTTCTTCACCAAGACGTCGTGTGGGCTATAATTGTATACTTATATATGTCTTCAGCGCCCAAGTAGACAAGATTCTACTTTTAACAAGTAATTTATCAAATTTTTTGTGAGACATTGATATTCTAGATGTTACGACACCCTGAGGTATTGTAACTCCCAGCTGTTACGATAGCCTGAGGTATTGTTACTCCCCAGCTGTTACAATACCCTGAGGTATTGTAACTCCCCAGCTGTTACGATACCCTGAGGTATTGTTACCCCCCAGCTGTTACGATACCCTGAGGTATTGTAACTCCCCAGCTGTTACGATACCCTGAGGTATTGTAACTCCCCAGCTGTTACGATACCTGAGGTATTGTTATTCCCAGCTGTTACGATAGCCTGAGGTATTTTTATTCCCCAGCTGTTACGATAGCCTGAGGTATTTTATTCCCCAGCTGTTACGATAGCCTGAGGTATTGTTATTCCCAAGCTGTTACGATACCCTGAGGTATTGTAACTCCCCAGCTGTTACGATAGCCTGAGGTATTGTTACCCCCAGCTGTTACGATAGCCCTGAGGTATTTTATTCCCAGCTGTTACGATACCCTGAGGTATTGTTATTCCCCAGCTGTTACGATACCCTGAGGTATTGTATTCCCAAGCTGTTACGATACCTGAGGTATTGTTATCCCCAGCTGTACGATACCCTGAGGTATTGTTATTCCCCAGCTGTTACGATACCCTGAGGTATTGTTACCCCCAGCTGTTACGATACCCTGAGGTATTGTTATTCCCCAGCTGTTACGATACCCTGAGGTATTGTTATTCCCAGCTGTTACGATACCCTGAGGTATTGTTATTCCCCAGCTGTTACGATACATGAGGTATTGTTACTCCCCAGCTGTTACGATACCCTGAGGTATTGTTATTCCCCAGCTGTGTTACGATAGCCTGAGGTATTGTTATTCCCCAGCTGTTACGATACCTGAGGTATTGTTATTCCCCAGCTGTTACGATACCCTGAGGTATTGTTATTCCCCAGCTGTTACGATACCCTGAGGTATTGTTACTGCCCCAGCTGTTACGATACCCTGAGGTATTGTTACNACTGGGCACCTCCCACAGTGTACACGGGGGGGGGGCCCAACACTGGGCACCTCCCACAGTGTACACGGGGGGTCCAACACTGGGCACCTCCCACAGTGTACACGGGGGGGGGGGTCCAACACTGGGCACCTCCCACAGTGTACACGGGGGGGTCCCAACACTGGGCACCTCCCACAGTGTACACGGGGGGGTCCAACACTGGGCACCTCCCACAGTGTACACGGGGGGGTCCAACACTGGGCACCTCCACAGTGTACACGGGGGGTCCAACACTGGGCACCTCCCACAGTGTACACGGGGGGGGTCCCAACACTGGGCACCTCCCACAGTGTACACGGGGGGGTCCAACACTGGGCACCTCCCACAGTGTACACGGGGGGGTCCAACACTGGGCACCTCCCACAGTCTACACGGGGGGTCCAACACTGGGCACCTCCCACAGTGTACACGGGGGGGCCCAACACTGGGCACCTCTCACAGTGTACACGGGGGGGGCCAACACTGGGCACCTCCACAGTGTACACGGGGGGGCCCAACACTGGGCACCTCTCACAGTGTACACGGGGGGGCCCAACACTGGGCACCTCCCACAGTGTACACGGGGGGGCCCAACACTGGGCACCTCCCACAGTGTACACGGGGGGGGCCAACACTGGGCACCTCCCACAGTGTACACGGGGGGGCCCAACACTGGGCACCTCTCACAGTGTACACGGGGGTGGGCCCACCCACACTGGGCACCTCCACAGTGTACACGGGGGGGTCCCAACACTGGGCACCTCTCACAGTGTACACGGGGGGGCCCAACCTGGGCACCTCCCACAGTGTACACGGGGGGTCCAACACTGGCACCTCTCACAGTGTACACGGGGGGGTCCCAACACTGGGCACCTCTCACAGTGTACACGGGGGGTCCCAACACTGGGCACCTCTCACAGTGTACACGGGGGGGGTCCAACACTGGGCACCTCCCACAGTGTACACGGGGGGGCCCAACACTGGGCACCTCCCACAGTGTACACGGGGGGGGCCCAACACTGGGCACCTCTCACAGTGTACACGGGGGGGGTCCCAACACTGGGCACCTCTCACACAGTGTACACGGGGGGGTCCAACACTGGGCACCTCCCACAGTGTACACGGGGGGGGGCCCAACACTGGACACTGGGCACCTCCCACAGTGTACACGGGGGGGCCCAACACTGGGCACCTCCCACAGTGTACACGGGGGGGGGGGGCCCAACACTGGGCACCTCCCACAGTGTACACGGGGGGGCCCAACACTGGGCACCTCCCACAGTGTACACGGGGGGTCCAACACTGGGCACCTCTCACAGTGTACACGGGGGGGGGGTCCCAACACTGGGCACCTCCCACACAACTGGTTGAGCAACTTCTCCAACCAGTATAAAAACAAAGTTACATAATTTGGCAGAGATTAATATGGTGACATAACATGTGACATAACCTAACCTAACCTCCACCACATTTGTTAGGTACAGGAATACAAGATAGACCCTCGACTGAGGTACAGAACTGTAGGTTACAGTTGTATTATTCATTTGTTATATGAGGAGGACGCAGAGGCAGTGAAGACATGTGTCGCGTGACGCCAGGTGTGGTGGTGGTCACCAGTGTGTGTGGTGAGCGGCGGCCAGAGTAATGGAATGTGAAACCGGTTTTTTGTTCAGGTGGAAAGTCACTCACATTCGGCAAGCCCTGGAGGCTCTGTGATGGGTCTCAGTCGTTACTCACGTAGTTGTACTCACACTCTGATGGGTTTTATATGGGTCACCTCTCACCCTGCGATCGAGGGGTGTGTCCTTGTCGCGAAGACTACTGCGCTGTCACCTCGTTATGTAAAGATGTTTGTGGAGTCTCCCGCCGCCACTTTCCATTTCATTTGTCTACAAATGAGAGCGTGGAGTTCTTCTCGGCGTCTCTAGCTCATTAGGATTTGTTCTTGTCATCTGTGTTCCATTGTTCGTGTTCCGCCAGGGCTAATAGTCTCTTCTTGTCTGTGTTATTTGTTCTTCTGAGAACTTTTACGCAAATGGTCATGATTCTCGTGTTCTTCCCTCTTCTATTGACGCGAGAATTAATTTATTTGTGTCTTTCCGTAGCTCGTACCTCTCAGCTCTGGGACCAGTCTGGTGGCACACCTCTGAACTGTCTTTGGCTTCGTTTTGTGGTTCACGAAACAGAGGCGGCGGTTGGTGGTTACAGAAGTACTCTGAGATATACATGTGGTGTGTGGACTGAAGACGGATGACGTCCTTAACGGTAGTTGGGTTGTTAGCCGACCCTAATCACCACGTAATGTCATTCTTCTGACGTTATTTAACCCTTAGGGTCTGTCTCTGAGATGTAGAAGCTGGTGCGTGAGTGTCCAGGCCCTCATTTTGTCCAGGCCTTCATTTTGTCCAGGCCTTTATTTTGTCCAGGCCTTCATTTTGTCCAGGCCTTCATTTTGTCCAGGCCTTCATTTTGTCCAGGCCTTCATTTTGTCCAGGCCTTCATTTTGTCCAGGCCTTCATTTTGTCCAGGCCTTTATTTTGTCCAGGCCTTCATTTTGTCCAGGCCTTTATTTTGTCCAGGCCTTCATTTTGTCCAGCCCTTCATTTTGTCCAGCCCTTCATTTTGTCCAGGCCTTCATTTTGTCCAGCCTTCATTTTGTCCAGGCCTTCATTTTGTCCAGTCCTTCATTTTGTCCAGCCCTTCATTTGTCCAGCCCTTCCTTATGTCCAGGCCTTCATTTTGTCCAGGCCTTCATTTTGTCCAGGCCTTCATTTTGTCCAGTCCTTCATTTTGTCCAGCCCTTCATTTTGTCCAGCCCTTCCTTATGTCCAGCCTTCATTTTGTCCAGGCCTTCATTTTGTCCAGGCCTTCATTTTGTCCAGTCCTTCATTTTGTCCAGCCCTTCATTTTGTCCAGCCCTTCCTTATGTCCAGGCCTTCATTTTGTCCAGGCCTTCATTTTGTCCAGGCCTTCATTTTGTCCAGTCCTTCATTTTGTCCAGCCCTTCATTTTGTCCAGCCCTTCCTTATGTCCAGGCCTTCATTTTGTCCAGGCCTTCATTTTGTCCAGGCCTTCATTTTGTCCAGTCCTTCATTTTGTCCAGCCCTTCATTTTGTCCAGGCCTTCCTTATGTCCAGGCCTTCATTTTGTCCAGGCCTTCATTTTGTCCAGTCCTTCATTTTGTCCAGCCCTTCATTTTGTCCAGGCCTTCCTTATGTCCAGCCTTCATTTTGTCCAGCCCTTCATTTTGTCCAAGCCTTCCTGTAGCGTCGTGCAGTCAGCAACACGGTGGAGGTATTCTCCTTAAGGCAATTCGTAGATCAGCAATTGGGTCGAGACCCCTGCGGGACCCCGCTTGTTAACAACCCCCCCTCCCCCCTCCCCCCCTCCCCCCCTCCCCCCCTCCCCCCTCCCCCCTCCCCCCCTCCCCCTCCCCCCCCTTCTCAGTGAGGGTCTCTCCCCTCACTGTTGTTGTTGTTGTTGTTGTTGTTGAAGAGTAAGGCACCACAAGAGGCGGCACGGGCATGAATAGCCCCGTTGGTGGTGGCTGTGTGGAGTGAATGTGAGACGACGTCTCGAAGTGTCTCTGAAGAGGGAAGCTGATTGGTTATACAGGTACAGGGTACTGTACCTGTGCCTGGTACAGGGTACTGTACCTGTGCCTGGTACAGGGTACTGTACCTGTACCTGTACCTGGTACAGGGTACTGTACCTGTGCCTGGTACAGGGTACTGTACCTGTACCAGGTACAGGGTACTGTACCTGTACCTGTACCTGTACCTGTACCTGGTACAGGGTACTGTACCTGTACCTGGTACAGGGTACTATACCTGTACCTGGTACAGGGTACTGTACCTGTGCCTGGTACAGTGTACTGTACCTGTACCTGGTACAGTGTACTGTACCTGTACCTGGTACAGTGTACTGTACCTGTGCCTGGTACAGTGTACTGTACCTGTGCCTGTACAGTGTACTGTACCTGTACCTGGTACAGGGTACTGTACCTGTGCCTGGTACAGTGTACTGTACCTGTGCCTGGTACAGTGTTCTGTACCTGTGCCTGGTACAGTGTACTGTACCTGTGCCTGGTACAGTGTACTGTACCTGTGCCTGGTACAGGGTACTGTACCTGTACCTGGTACAGTGTACTGTACCTGTGCCTGGTACAGGGTACTGTACCTGTGCCTGGTACAGGGTACTGTACCTGTACCTGGTACATGGTACTGTACCTGTACCTGGTACAGGGTACTGTACCTGTGCCTGGTACAGGGTACTGTAGCTGTGCCTGGTACAGGGTACTGTACCTGTGCCTGGTACAGGGTACTGTACCTGTGCCTGGTACAGCAGTGTTCTCGGGTACAAGAGGAACAACATCTCTATAACTCATCAAACATTTACGCATCAAATAAGGAACTGTAGTAATTTTTAGTAGAAATGTACAGCTTTCTCAATGTTTGGCGGCTTTGTTTACAATATTAAACAGTAAGGCCCTGGGACCACCAGGTGGTTGTTTATAACAATAACAACAGTAGTTTGCGACATTTGGCTGCTCGTAAACTAGTTATTACGTAAACAAAGTCGCCAGAGATTGAGAGAAAGATATACAGGTTCCTAAGTACTTGAGTAACTGTCTGGTGAGGTGTTCAGAGGTCCCTTGGCCTTGGAGTAGAAGAGAGAGTGATCTTCTCCGTCTGGCCGATGTTGACAGGATGAAAGTCTTCCAGAGCGCTACCTTTGTTCTCTGTTCTGGAGGTTTTCCGCGAAGTCTTCGGTAACCAATCTTGACTGTCTGTTTAGGCTGCTGGCCGTTCCTATTGGCCGGTCGGTCTTTGTCTTGTGACGGGGCAGAGTTGCGGCTGAGAGGTTGGTAGAGCCACGACTTCGTTTCTAGCAGGGCGAGGTTCGATCCCCCGATTGTCCAAGCGGTTGAGTGCTGTTCATCCTTCAGCCTGTCCTACAGCCTGTCCTCCTACAGCCTGTCCTCCTACAGCCGGTCCTCCTACAACCTGACCTCCTACAGCCTGTCCTCCTACAGCCTGTCCTCCTACAGCCTGTCCTCCTGCAGCCGGTCCTCCTACAACCTGTCCTCCTACAACCTGTCCTCCTACAACCTGTCCTCCTACAGCCTGTCCTCCTGCAGCCTGTCCTCCTGCAACCTGTCCTCCTACAACCTGTCCTCCTACAACCTGTCCTCCTACAGTCTGTCCTCCTACAGCCTGTCCTCCTGCAGCCGGTCCTCCTACAACCTGTCCTCCTACAGCCTGTCCTCCTGCAACCTGTCCTCCTACAACCTGTCCTCCTACAGTCTGTCCTCCTACACCTGTCCTCCTACAGCCTGTCCTCCTACAACCTGTCCTCCTACAGTCTGTCCTCCTACAACCTGTCCTCCTACAACCTGTCCTCCTACAACCTGTCCTCCTACAACCTGTCCTCCTACAGCCTGTCCTCCTACAACCTGTCCTCCTACAACCTGTCCTCCTACAACCTGTCCTCCTACAACCTGTCCTCCTACAACCTGTCCTCCTACAACCTGTCCTCCTACAGCCTGTCCTCCTACAGCCTGTCCTCCTGCAGCCGGTCCTCCTACAACCTGACCTCCTACAGCCTGTCCTCCTACAGCCTGTCCTCCTACAGCCTGTCCTCCTACAACCTGTCCTCCTACAACCTGTCCTCCTACAACCTGACCTCCTACAACCTGTCCTACAGTCTGTCCTCCTACAACCTGACCTCCTACAACCTGTCCTACAGCCTGTCCTCCTACAACCTGTCCTCCTACAACCTGTCCTCCTCCAACCTGTCCTCCTACAACCTGTCCTCCTACAACCTGTCCTCCTACAACCTGTCCTCCTACAACCTGTCCTCCTACAACCTGTCCTCCTACAACCTGGCCTCCTACAACCTGTCCTCCTACAACCTGTCCTCCTACAACCTGTCCTCCTACAACCTGTCCTCCTACAAACAACGTCGCTTTTCGCTCGTATGCGTCACATAAAGCTAAAAATTGTCGCACTAGAAAATGGAAGCGGCTGGCTAAAGTGACGTACTGTCCCGTTTTCTGTTTTGGGTCCTCTGGTAGGTTAGGAGAGACCACTTTAAACTGACCGTTTTCTTGACGTTAGAGAACCTTAGGCGGACGGTGTTCAATTTGTACTCCCAGTGATGGACAGAGTTGGAGATCTTCCATAACAGGATCATGTCTCCCTAATTATAAAACAGGTGGCCAACTTGACCCCAGAGGTCAACAGGTGGCCGACCTGACCCCAGAGGTCAACAGGTGGCCGACCTGACCCCAGAGGTCAACAGGTGGCCGACCTGACCCCAGAGGTCAACAGGTGGCCAACCTGACCCCAGAGGTCAACAGGTGGCCGACCTGACCCCAGAGGTCAACAGGTGGCCGACCTGACCCCAGAGGTCAACAGGTGGTCGACCTGACCCCAGAGGTCAACAGGTGGCCGACCTGACCCCAGAGGTCAACAGGTGGTCGACCTGACCCCAGGTCAATAGCCACACAACGGATCTTGTGTGATAACAATTCTCTGGACCACCAGGGTAACTAGATAACACGCCGGCTATCCTCCCACGACCTATGATACCAGACCAGGTGTAGAGAGGTCTGTGTATCTGGGAACACCCCCTCCCACCCCTCCCCCCCCCCCCCCCCGCGTACACTGGTCAGTGGCTCAGTCTTCCCGCCTTCTACAGAGGGACACCACTGAGGCGTCTCTTGTCGCTCTCACTTGTGGCGAGTTGAAGAGTCATTGTGAAGGGTGGTTGGTGGTCCCAGCGGCCCCTATAGTAAGCTGTGAGGTCCCAGATGGTCCCAGTGGCCCCTATCAGTAAGCTGTGAGGTCCCAGATGGTCCCAGTGGCCCCTATCAGTAAGCTGTGAGGTCCCAGATGGTCCCAGTGGCCGCTATCAGTAAGCTGTGAGGTGCCAGATGGTCCCAGTGGCCCCTGTCAGTAAACTGTGAGGTCCCAGATGGTCCCAGCGGCCCCTATCAGTAAGCTGTGAGGGTCCCAGATGGTCCCAGTGGCCGCTATCAGTAAGCTGTGAGGTGCCAGATGGTCCCAGTGGCCCCTGTCAGTAAGCTGTGAGGTCCCAGATGGTCCCAGCGGCCCCTATCAGTAAGCTGTGAGGTCCCAGATGGTCCCAGTGGCCGCTATCAGTAAGCTGTGAGGTGCCAGATGGTCCCAGTGGCCCCTGTCAATAAGCTGTGAGGTCCCAGATGGTCCCAGTGGCCCCTATCAGTAAGCTGTGAGGTCTCAGATGGTCCCAGCGGCTCTTGTCAGTAAGCTGTGAGGTCCCAGATGGTCCCAGTGGCCCCTATCAGTAAGCTGTGAGGTCCCAGATGGTCCCAGCGGCCCCTATCAGTAAGCTGTGAGGTCCCAGATGGTCCCAGTGGCCCCTATCAGTAAGCTGTGAGGTCCCAGATGGTCCCAGTGGCCCCTATCAGTAAGCTGTGAGGTCCCAGATGGTCCCAGTGGCCGCTATCAGTAAGCTGTGAGGTCCCAGATGGTCCCAGTGGCCCCTATCAGTAAGCTGTGAGGTCCCAGATGGTTCCAGCTCCTCCGCTGTAAAACAACAAAAATTAAACTTGGTACAACTTTTTTTTAGCGAGTCGGCTATTTGCTAAATGTATTGTTCTTCTAACATGGGATATGTCTGATGTATTGTTCTTCTAACTTGGGATATGGCTGATGTATTGTTCTTCTAACTTGGGATATGTCTGATGTATTGTTCTTCTAACTTGGGATATGGCTGATGTATTGTTCTCCTAACTTGGGATATGTCTGATGTATTGTTCTCCTAACTTGGGATATGTCTGATGTATTGTTCTCCTAACTTGGGATATGTCTGATGTATTGTTCTCCTAACTTGGGATATGTCTGATGTATTGTTCTTCTAACTTGGGATATGGCTGATGTATTGTTCTCCTAACTTGGGATATGTCTGATGTAGTGTTCTCCTAACTTGGGATATGTCTGATGTATTGTTCTCCTAACTTGGGATATGTCTGATGTATTGTTCTCCTAACTTGGGATATGTCTGATGTATTGTTCTCCTAACTTGGGATATGTCTGATGTATTGTTCTCCTAACTTGGGATATGTCTGATGTATTGTTCTCCTAACTTGGGATATGTCTGATGTATTGTTCTCCTAACTTGGGATATGTCTGATGTATTGTTCTCCTAACTTGGGATATGTCTGATGTATTGTTCTCCTAACTTGGGATATGTCTGATGTATTGTTCTCCTAACTTGGGATATGTCTGATGTATTGTTCTCCTAACTTGGGATATGTCTGATGTATTGTTCTCCTAACTTGGGATATGTCTGATGTATTGTTCTCCTAACTTGGGATATGTCTGATGTATTGTTCTCCTAACTTGGGATATGTCTGATGTATTGTTCTCCTAACTTGGGATATGGCTGATGTATTGTTCTCCTAACTTGGGATATGTCTGATGTATTGTTCTCCTAACTTGGGATATGTATGATGTATTGTTCTCCTAACTTGGGATATGGCAGATGTATTGTTCTCCTAACTTGGGATATGGCAGATGTATTGTTCTCCTAACTTGGGATATATGTCTGATGTTCACAGTTACAAAAATACATCTAATTTTATAAACCTATTATTATTATATATATAAGAAACTAAGATATCAAATTCAGTGATATCTCAGTTTTCAATCAAACTTAGAAAATAAAGTTAGACTTATTCTTGTATAAAATGGTGTTGTTAACACCTCTAACAACCAATTACAATTCTGGCCAGAACCACCAATTACAGTTCTGGCCAGAACCACCAATTACAGTTCTGGCCAGAACCACCAATTACAGTTCTGGCCAGAACCACCAATTACAGTTCTGGCCAGAACCACCAATTACAGTTCTGGCCAGAACCACCAATTACAGTTCTGGCCAGAACCACCAATTACAGTTCTGGCCAGAACCACCAATTACAGTTCTGGCTAGAACCACCAATTACAGTTCTGGCCAGAACCACCAATTACAGTTCTGGCCAGAACCACCAATTACAGTTCTGGCCAGAACCACCAGGAAAACATCAGCGTCAAAGGTGTTGTTGACACAAAAATGAAAACCATTTACCAACCAATTTGAAATTTGTAACAGCAAATAAACAAAAAAAAAACAAAAAAACGATTTGGCAACCTTTCCTCTGGTTCCCAAACGACACTTTCTGTTTATTAACAGTTTTTGAGTGACAAACATATTTGTTTCCGACGATTAAGTAGTCATTAACGAGGGTGACGAGGCTGTTACACTCTGCTAACGACCCTCTCAGGCTTTTGGTAATGATCATTAGGTGTTCTAATGACCAGGGGGGGGCAGGGGCCCCCAGGGAGGGTGTCCCTGGGGGTCCCTTCAAGGGCACGAGGATAAGGGGTTCAGGGGGGGCGGGTTACTGACCAGGGGGTCAGGGGGCCCCTCGTGGACACCGCCTGGATGGGACTGACCAGAATGTTAAGTGATCACAGTGGAAAATTACCCAGCAACACGGGGGAATATTCCCTGGCAGCGGCCCATTGTTCCCTGGCAGCGGCCCATTGTTCCCTGGCAGCGGCCCATTGTTCCCTGGCAGCGGCCCATTGTTCCCTGGCAGCGGCCCATTGTTCCCTGGCAGCGGCCCGTTGTTCCCTGGCAGCGGCCCATTGTTCCCTAGCAGCGGCCCATTGTTCCCTAGCAGCGGCCCATTGTTCCCTAGCAGCGGCCCATTGTTCCCTAGCAGCGGCCCATTGTTCCCTAGCAGCGGCCCGTTGTTCCCTGGCAGCGGCCCGTTGTTCCCTGGCAGCGGCCCATTGTTCCCTGGCAGCGGCCCGTTGTTCCCTAGCAGCGGCCCATTGTTCCCTAGCAGCGGCCCATTGTTCCCTGGCAGCGGCCCATTGTTCCCTGGCAGCGGCCCATTGTTCCCTGGCAGCGGCCCATTGTTCCCTAGCAGCGGCCCATTGTTCCCTAGCAGCGGCCCATTGTTCCCTGGCAGCGGCCCATTGTTCCCTGGCAGCGGCCCGTTGTTCCCTGGCAGCGGCCCATTGTTCCCTGGCAGCGGCCCGTTGTTCCCTGGCAGCGGCCCATTGTTCCCTGGCAGCGGCCCATTGTTCCCTGGCAGCGGCCCGTTGTTCCCTAGCAGCGGCCCATTGTTCCCTAGCAGCGGCCCATTGTTCCCTGGCAGCGGCCCGTTGTTCCCTAGCGGCGGCCCATTGTTCCCTGGCAGCGGCCCGTTGTTCCCTGGCAGCGGCCCGTTGTTCCCTGGCAGCGGCCCATTGTTCCCTGGCAGCGGCCCGTTGTTCCCTAGCAGCGGCCCATTGTTCCCTGGCAGCGGCCCGTTGTTCCCTAGCAGCGGCCCATTGTTCCCTGGCAGCGGCCCATTGTTCCCTGGCAGCGGCCCGTTGTTCCCTAGCAGCGGCCATTGTTCCCTGGCAGCGGCCCGTTGTTCCCTAGCAGCGGCCCATTGTTCCCTGGCAGCGGCCCGTTGTTCCCTAGCAGCGGCCCATTGTTCCCTAGCAGCGGCCCATTGTTCCCTGGCAGCGGCCCATTGTTCCCTAGCAGCGGCCCGTTGTTCCCTGGCAGCGGCCCATTGTTCCCTAGCAGCGGCCCATTGTTCCCTAGCAGCGGCCCATTGTTCCCTGGCAGCGGCCATTGTTCCCTAGCAGCGGCCCATTGTTCCCTAGCAGCGGGCCGTTGTTCCCTAGCAGCGGCCCGTTGTTCCCTGGCAGCGGCCCATTGTTCCCTGGCAGCGGCCCATTGTTCCCTGGCAGCGGCCCATTGTTCCCTAGCAGCGGCCCATTGTTCCCTGGCAGCGGCCCATTGTTCCCTGGCAGCGGCCCATTGTTCCCTAGCAGCGGCCCATTGTTCCCTGGCAGCGGGCCGTTGTTCCCTGGCAGCGGGCCGTTGTTCCCTAGCAGCGGCCCGTTGTTCCCTGACAGCGGCCCATTGTTCCCTGGCAGCGGCCCGTTGTTCCCTAGCAGCGGCCCATTGTTCCCTGGCAGCGGCCCGTTGTTCCCTAGCAGCGGCCCGTTGTTCCCTGACAGCGGCCCATTGTTCCCTGGCAGCGGCCCGTTGTTCCCTAGCAGCGGCCCATTGTTCCCTGGCAGCGGCCCGTTGTTCCCTAGCAGCGGCCCGTTGTTCCCTGACAGCGGCCCATTGTTCCCTGGCAGCGGCCCGTTGTTCCCTAGCAGCGGCCCATTGTTCCCTGGCAGCGGCCCGTTGTTCCCTAGCAGCGGCCCATTGTTCCCTGGCAGCGGCCCATTGTTCCCTAGCAGCGGCCCGTTGTTCCCTAGCAGCGGCCCATTGTTCCCTGGCAGCGGCCCGTTGTTCCCTAGCAGCGGCCCATTGTTCCCTGGTGGCGGCCCATTGTTCCCTAGCAGCGGCCCATTGTTCCCTAGCAGCGGCCCATTGTTCCCTAGCAGCGGCCCGTTGTTCCCTAGCAGCGGCCCATTGTTCCCTAGCAGCGGCCCGTTGTTCCCTAGCAGCCCATTGTTCCCTAGCAGCGGCCCATTGTTCCCTGGCAGCGGCCCATTGTTCCCTAGCAGCGGCCCATTGTTCCCTAGCAGCGGCCCGTTGTTCCCTAGCAGCGGCCCGTTGTTCCTAGCAGCGGCCCATTGTTCCCTGGTGGCGGCCCATTGTTCCCTAGCAGCGGCCCGTTGTTCCCTAGCAGCGGCCCGTTGTTCCCTAGCAGCGGCCCGTTGTTCCCTGGCGGCGGCCCATTGTTCCCTGGCAGCTTCCTGTTGTTCCCTGGCAGCGGCCCGTTGTTCCCTGGCAGCGGCCCATTGTTCCCTGGCAGCTTCCTGTTGTTCCCTGGCAGCGGCCCGTTGTTCCCTGGCGGCGGCCCATTGTTCCCTGCAGCGGCCTGTTGTTCCCTGGCAGCGGCCCGTTGTTCCCTAGCAGCGGCCCGTTGTTCCCTAGCAGCGGCCCATTGTTCCCTGGCAGCGGCCCATTGTTCCCTGGCAGCTTCCTGTTGTTCCCTGGCGGCGGCCCATTGTTCCCTAGCAGCGGCCCGTTGTTCCCTGGCAGCGGCCCGTTGTTCCCTGGCAGCGGCCCATTGTTCCCTAGCAGCGGCCCGTTGTTCCCTGGCAGCGGCCCATTGTTCCCTGGCAGCGGCCCGTTGTTCCCTGGCGGCGGCCCATTGTTCCCTGGCAGCTTCTGTTGTTCCCTGGCAGCGGCCCATTGTTCCCTGGCAGCGGCCCATTGTTCCCTGGCAGCGGCCCGTTGTTCCCTGGCAGCGGCCCGTTGTTCCCTGGCAGCGGCCCGTTGTTCCCTAGCAGCGGCCCGTTGTTCCTGGCAGCGGCCCGTTGTTCCCTGGCAGCGGCCCATTGTTCCCTAGCAGCGGCCCATTGTTCCCTAGCGGCGGCCCATTGTTCCCTGGCAGCGGCCCGTTGTTCCCTGGCAGCGGCCCGTTGTTCCCTAGCAGCGGCCCGTTGTTCCCTGGCAGCGGCCCGTTGTTCCCTGGCAGCGGCCCATTGTTCCCTAGCAGCGGCCCATTGTTCCCTAGCGGCGGCCCATTGTTCCCTGGCAGCGGCCCATTGTTCCCTAGCAGCGGCCCGTTGTTCCCTAGCAGCGGCCCGTTGTTCCCTGGCAGCGGCCCATTGTTCCCTAGCAGCGGCCCATTGTTCCCTAGCAGCGGCCCATTGTTCCCTAGCAGCGGCCATTGTTCCCTGGCGGCGGCCCATTGTTCCCTGGCAGCTTCCTGTTGTTCCCTGGCAGCTTCCTGTTGTTCCCTGGCGGCGGCCCGTTGTTCCCTAGCAGCGGCCCATTGTTCCCTAGCAGCGGCCCATTGTTCCCTAGCAGCGGCCCATTGTTCCCTGGCAGCGGCCCATTGTTCCCTAGCAGCGGCCCATTGTTCCCTAGCAGCGGCCCGTTGTTCCCTAGCAGCGGCCCATTGTTCCCTGGCAGCGGCCCATTGTTCCCTAGCAGCGGCCCATTGTTCCCTGGCAGCGGGCCGTTGTTCCCTGGCAGCGGGCCGTTGTTCCCTGGCAGCTTCCTGTTGTTCCCTGGCAGCGGGCCGTTGTTCCCTGGCGGCGGCCCGTTGTTCCCTAGCAGCGGCCCATTGTTCCCTGGCAGCGGGCCGTTGTTCCCTGGCAGCGGGCCGTTGTTCCCTAGCAGCGGCCCATTGTTCCCTAGCAGCGGCCCGTTGTTCCCTAGCAGCGGCCCATTGTTCCCTGGCAGCGGCCCATTGTTCCCTAGCAGCGGCCCGTTGTTCCCTAGCAGCGGCCCGTTGTTCCCTGGCAGCGGCCCGTTGTTCCCTGGCAGCTTCCTGTTGTTCCCTGACAGCTTCCTGTTGTTCCTTGGGTGATGGTGGAAAGTTCCAAGGAGGTGGTATGCACACACACCAGGTGACAAAGACGGTGACACAGCAAGTGAAACAACAAATGACACAGGTGACACAGCAGCAGGTGACACAGCAGCAGGTGACACAGCAGCAAGTGACACAGCAGCAGGTGACACAGCAGCAGGGGACACAGCAACAGGTGACACAGCAGCAGGTGACACAGCAGCAAGTGACACAACAGCAGGTGACACAGCAGCAGGGGACACAGCAGCAGGTGACACAGCAACAGGTGACACAGCAACAGGTGACGCAGCAGCAGGTGACGCAGCAGCAGGTGACACAGCAGCAGGTGACACAGCAGCAAGTGACACAGCAGCAGGTGACACAGCAGCAGGTGACACAGCAGCAGGAGACACAGCAGCAGGTGACACAGCAGCAGGTGACACAGCAGCAGGTGACACAGCAACAGGTGACACAGCAACAGGTGACGCAGCAGCAGGTGACGCAGCAGCAGGTGACACAGCAGCAGGTGACACAGCAGCAAGTGACACAGCAGCAGGTGACACAGCAGCAGGTGACACAGCAGCAGGAGACACAGCAGCAGGTGACACAGCAGCAGGTGACACAGCACCAGGTGACACAGCAACAGGTGACACAGCAGCAGGTGACACAGCAGCAGGTGACACAGCAGCAGGTGACACAGCAGCAGGTGACACAGCAGCAGGTGACACAGCAGCAGGTGACACAGCAGCAGGTGACACAGCAGCAGGAGACACAGCAGCAGGTGACACAGCAGCAGGTGACACAGCAGCAGGTGACACAGCAACAGGTGACACAGCAGCAGGTGACGCAGCAGCAGGTGACGCAGCAGCAGGTGACACAGCAGCAGGTGGCACAGCAGCAGGAGACACAGCAGCAGGTGACACAGCAGCAGGTGACACAGCAGCAGGGACACAGCAGCAGGGGACACAGCAGGAGACACAGCAGGTGACACAGCAGGTGACACAGCAGGAAACACAGCAGCAGGTGACACAGCAGCAGGTGACACAGCAGCAGGTGACACAGCAGAAGGGGACACAGCAGGAGACACAGCAGCAGGTGACGCAGCAGGTGACACAGCAGCAGGTGACACAGCAGCAGGTGACACAGCAGCAGGTGACACAGCAGCAGGTGACACAGCAGCAGGTGACACAGTAGCAGGTGACACAACAGCAGGGGACACAGCAGCAGGTGACACAGCAACAGGTGACACAGCAGCAGGTGACACAGCAGCAGGTGACACAGCAACAGGTGACACAGCAACAGGTGACACAGCAACAGGTGACACAGCAGCAGGTGACACAGCAGCAGGTGACACAGCAACAGGTGACACAGCAACAGGTGACACAGCAACAGGTGACACAGCAGCAGGTGACACAGCAGCAGGTGACACAGCAGCAGGTGACACAGCAACAGGTGACACAGCAGCAGGTGACACAGCAACAGGTGACACAGCAGCAGGTGACACAGCAGCAGGTGACACAGCAACAGGTGACACAGCAACAGGTGACACAGCAACAGGTGACACAGCAACAGGTGACACAGCAGCAGGGGACACAGCAGGGGACACAGCAGGTGACACAGCAGCAGGGGACACAGCAGGGGACACAGCAGCAGGGGACACAGCAGCAGGGGACACAGCAGGTGACACAGCAGGGGACACAGCAGCAGGTGACACAGCAGCAGGTGACACAGCAGCAGGTGACACAGCAGCAGGTGACACAGCAGCAGGTGACACAGCAGCAGGTGACACAGCAACAGGTGACACAGCAGCAGGTGACGCAGCAGCAGGTGACGCAGCAGCAGGTGACACAGCAGCAGGTGACACAGCAGCAGGTGGCACAGCAGCAGGAGACACAGCAGCAGGTGACACAGCAGCAGATGACACAGCAGCAGATGACACAGCAGCAGGGGACACAGCAGCAGGGGACACAGCAGGAGACACAGCAGGTGACACAGCAGGTGACACAGCAGGAAACACAGCAGCAGGTGACACAGCAGGAGACACAGCAGCAGGTGACACAGCAGCAGGTGACACAGCAGCAGGTGACACAGCAGAAGGGGACACAGCAGGAGACACAGCAGCAGGTGACAAAGCAGCAGGTGACACAGCAGCAGGTGACACAGCAGCAGGTGACACAGCAGCAGGGGACACAGCAGCAGGTGACACAGCAACAGGTGACACAGCAGCAGGTGACACAGCAACAGGTGACACAGCAACAGGTGACACAGCAACAGGTGACACAGCAGCAGGTGACACAGCAACAGGTGACACAGCAGCAGGTGACACAGCTGCAGGTGACACAGCAGCAGGTGACACAGCTGCAGGTGACACAGCAGCAGGGGACACAGCAGCAGGTGACACAGCAACAGGTGACACAGCAGCAGGTGACACAGCAGCAGGTGACACAGCAGCAGGTGACACAGCAACAGGTGACACAGCAACAGGTGACACAGCAACAGGTGACACAGCAACAGGTGACACAGCAGCAGGGGACACAGCAGGGGACACAGCAGGTGACACAGCAGCAGGGGACACAGCAGGGGACACAGCAGCAGGGGACACAACAGCAAGGGACACAGCAGGTGACACAGCAGGGGACACAGCAGCAGGTGACACAGCAGCAGGTGACACAGCAGCAGGTGACACAGCAGCAGTGACACAGCAGCAGGTGACACAGCAGCAGGTGACACAGCAGGTGACACAGCAGGTGGCACAGCAGCAGGTGACACAGCAACAGGTGACACAGCAGCAGGGGACACAGCAGCAGGGGACACAGCAGCAGGGGACACAGCAGCAGGGGACACAGCAGCAGGGGACACAGCAGGTGACACAGCAGCAGGTGACACAGCAGCAGATGACACAGCAGCATGTGACACAGCAGGTGACACAGCAGCAGGTGACACAGCAGCAGGTGACACAGCAGGTGACACAGCAGCAGGTGACACAGCAGCAGGTGACACAGCAGCAGGGACACAGCAGCAGGGGACACAGCAGCAGGGGACACAGCAGCAGGGGACACAGCAGCAGGTGACACAGCAGGTGACACAGCAGCAGGTGACACAGCAGGTGACACAACAGCAGGTGACACAGCAGCAGGTGACACAGCAGCAGGTGACACAGCAGCAGGTGACACAGCAGCAGGTGACACAGCAGCAGGTGACGCAGCAGCAGGTGACACAGCAGCAGGTGACACAGCAGCAGGTGACACAGCAGCAGGTGACACAGCAGCAGGTGACACAGGTGTCCGTGTCACCCTGGACGCTGTAATAGGGGGAATAAAAACCTGTCACAACTGGGAGATAAAACTCAGGTTATTGTGTTGGTGCGTCACGCCCACCACCCGTCTGCTGGGGGGCGCCCACCACCCGTCTGCTGCTGCTAGGCTGCTGGGGGGGGGGGCGCCCACCACCCGTCTGCTGCTGCTAGGCTGCTGGGGGGGCGCCCACCACCCGTCTGCTGCTGCTGGGCTGCTGGGGGGGCGCCCACCACCCGTCTGCTGCTGCTGGGCTGCTGGGGGGCGCCCACCACCCGTCTGCTGCTGCTGGGCTGCTGGGGGCGCCCACCACCCGTCTGCTGCTGCTGGGCTGCTGGGGGCGCCCACCACCCGTCTGCTGCTGCTAGGCTGCTGGGAGGGCGCCCACCACCCCTGCTCTGCTGCTGCTGCTGCTAGGCTGCTGGGGGGGTGGCGCCCACCACCCGTCTGCTGCTGCTAGGCTGCTGGGGGGGGGCGCCCACCACCCGTCTGCTGCTGCTAGGCTGCTGGGGGGGGGCGCCCACCACCCGTCTGCTGCTGCTAGGCTGCTGGGGGGCGCCCACCACCCGTCTGCTGCTGCTAGGCTGCTGGGGGGGGGCGCCCACCACCCGTCTGCTGCTGCTAGGCTGCTGGGGGGGTGGCGCCCACCACCCGTCTGCTGCTGCTAGGCTGCTGGTGGGGGGGCGCCCACCACCCGTCTGCTGCTGCTAGGCTGCTGGGGGGGGCGGCCACCACCGTCTGCTGCTGCTAGGCTGCTGGGGGGGCGCCCACCACCCGTCTGCTGCTGCTAGGCTGCTGGGGGGGGGCGCCCACCACCCGTCTGCTGCTGCTGGCTGCTGGGGGGGCGCCCACCACCCTCTGCTGCTGCTGGGCTGCGGGGGGCGCCCCACCCGTCTGCTGCTGCTAGGCTGCTGGGGGGGCGCCCACCACCCGTCTGCTGCTGCTAGGCTGCTGGGGGGGGGGCGCCCACCACCCGTCTGCTGCTGCTAGGCTGCTGGGGGGCGCCCACCACCCGTCTGCTGCTGCTGGGCTGCTGGGGGGGGCGCCCCACCACCCGTCTGCTGCTGCTAGGCTGCTGGGGGGGGCGCCCACCACCCGTCTGCTGCTGCTGGGCTGCTGGGGGGGGCGCCCACCACCCGTCTGCTGCTGCTGGGGGGGGGCGCCCCACCACCCGTCTGCTGCTGCTAGGCTGCTGGGGGGGGGCGCCCACCACCCGTCTGCTGCTGCTAGGCTGCTGGGGAGGGGGCGCCCACCACCCGTCTGCTGCTGCTAGGCTGCTGGGGGGCGCCCACCACCCGTCTGCTGCTGCTAGGCTGCTGGGAGGGGCGCACCACCCGTCTGCTGCTGCTAGGCTGCTGGGGGCGCCCACCACCGTCTGCTGCTGCTAGGCTGCTGGGGGGGCGCCCACCACCCGTCTGCTGCTGCTAGCTGCTGGGGGGCGCCCACCACCCGTCTGCTGCTGCTAGGCTGCTGGGGGGGGCGCCCACCACCCGTCTGCTGCTGCTAGGCTGCTGGGGGGCGCCCACCACCCGTCTGCTGCTGCTAGGCTGCTGGGAGGGGGGGCGCCCACCACCCGTCTGCTGCTGCTAGGCTGCTGGGGGGCGCCCACCACCCGTCTGCTGCTGCTAGGCTGCTGGGGGGCGCCCACCACCCGTCTGCTGCTGCTAGGCTGCTGGGGGGGGGCGCCCCACCACCCGTCTGCTGCTGCTAGGCTGCTGGGGTGGGGGGCCACCACCCGTCTGCTGCTGCTAGGCTGCTGGGGGGGGGGCGCCCACCACCCGTCTGCTGCTGCTAGGCTGGGGGGGGGGGCGCCCACCACCCGTCTGCTGCTGCTGGGCTGCTGGGGGGCACCCACCACCCGTCTGCTGCTGCTAGGCTGCTGGGGGGG
>WNGS01002594.1:25907-45681 GCA_020271785.1 Procambarus virginalis
TTTAACCCTCAAACCGCCATATCTATATAAATGATATCAGTGACAAAACCGATATCGCGCACATCATTTATATATGATTTCGTGTCTAGCGCTATAATTTAAACACCCCGCCTGGGATAGGGGCAGCAATAGTACAGCCACGACTGATAGTTGCCAGATCCCACCTAGAAAAAAAAATCCAGCCCAACATTTTGAGAGTGAGAGCGTCAGTATTGTGCCAGCCACCAAGGCTGGCGCACGCAGCACGAGCTCACAGCACCGCTGTTCAGCTTGTGACCACAGCATCGCCTACAAATGCCAAAATATAAGTGATACTGCTATTATTTAGCAGTGATAGTATTACTGAAGCCCCTGACTTTGATAAAACTGACCAGGATTCTGATAACAGCTTGATTGGGGATATTTAGCGCTGTGCTCGATGGAGGGAGGAGTACGGCTGTGGAGGGAGGATTGTGGCGTTGTCTTCTGACTGTGTGTGGCCACCATTTATTGACTGCACTCACCATACCAGCTTAGTGGTTCGCTATGGTGAACACAAATGTAGATACTTACATATAACATGTGTATAGTGTGAGATAACAGCGAGAGGAGTAGGTTGGGAGCCGCCATTTTGGTGAAGGAGGAGCGTCGTCTGCAGGAATTATCGTGTTGTTTACTGGTGACCACAAAGGGTCTTTGGGCACCATACCAGCTTATTTGTACAAGTATGGTGAATAAAACAGGTAGATACTTATATATAATGTGTGAATATAGCATAATAACACCACAACCAATATGTTGGAGGAGAAATATTAGTGTGTGTGGCCTTGAGGGTGGCCGCCGATCAGCTGACTGTGGAGTAGCTACGTCTTTGTGCATTTACTCACCATACAAGCTTAGATGTACAGTTATGGTGAACAAAACATGTAAATACGTATATATAACGTCTGTGTATAGTGAATAAATGCAAAACAGTATTGTGGGAGGTAAATGAGGGTTAGTGAGGTGGTGTTGAGGGAGGGCGTGGCAGTGAGTGGCTCGCTGGTGTGTGGCGGCCACTCCTCGTTGCTTTTTGACTCACAAGACCAACTTAGTAGTTCGTTATGGTGAACAAAACATGCAGATACTTATATATAACCTGTGTATATAGTGTAACAACAGCAAAACTATTTGTTTATTGTTTTATGAACATAATAATTGAATCACTTATATGCACACCATAATTTTGAGTACAGCGATGGTTCACACATTTTATAATATAAATATACCACAATTCACTGTATGGAATAATATTACTGCAAAAAAACTAAGAAAAAATCAATCGGAGACATTGAAATAATTAGGAAATAATATATTTGTGGCAACTGCCGTCTGACAGCTCGGGCGGAGTAGACCTCGTCTGGCGAAAGCTCTGCCAACGCCCCTTTTTTGCCACACTTCCCTACCCTACTGCGGCTAAAATATGCCACCTACGATTTTTTTGTTATTTTTTCCGTGATCAGGGAACAAAAATAAACAATTCTATAAGACGAAAGAATTTTTTGGATTTTTTTGTTTTGTTGCGCCTGTGGGTGTGAATTCCATTTGGGCCCCTAGCGGTTTGAGGGTTAACACCCAGCTCGTTGTGCCAACAGAGTATCGGGAGCAGGTATTGCAAGCTGCTCATGATGACCTGATGGGAGGCCATCAAGGTATTACCAGTATGTATCATAAGATCTGTAAACTTTTTTATTGGCCGAAACTTAAAAAAGATGTGGTCAGATATTGCCACAACTGTGTTGTGTGTCAGACTGTTGGTAAGCCTAATCAGACTGTGCCACGAGCACCATTATATCCTATTGTAGTGCCAGAGGAGCCATTTACTCATGTGGTACTGGATTGTGTCGGACCTTTACCCCGTACAAAATCCGGAAATATATATATGTTCACTATCTATGTATGACCACCAGGTTCCCTGAAGCGTATGCTTTACGTAATATTAGAGCTTCTACTATTATCAGGCAGTTGGAACGATTTTTTTCACTTTTGGGATGCCCCGTGTAATTCAAACTGATAATGGGAGTAATTTTTGTTCCACCATCTTTAAAAATTTCTGTAGCAGTTTTGGTATAAAACACAATTTTTCAAGTCCTTACCATCCTCAGAGTCAAGGGGGAATCGAGCGGTTCCACCAAACTCTCAAGAAAATGTTGAAGGCGACTGGGGAAGATTCACCCAGACATTGGGATGAGAATCTGCCATTTGTTTTATTTGCGGCTAGAGATGGATTGCACAGTGCACTAGGTTGTTCTCCATTCGAACTTGTATTCGGGGATCAGGTGAGAGGACCTTTAAAGATGTTATTTGAGCAAATGTTAGATGATGTTACAGCCAGGCAGAGTGAGCGTTACCTGACGGATGTCAAGAGCAAGCTGTCCAGAACGAGGGAGTTGGCCTTACGACATCTAGGTGAACAACAGCAGGTAATGAAGCAGAAACATGACCAGAGGTTCAAGGCCAAACTCAGAGTTTTTGAGCCAGGAGATTTGGTATTGGTCTTGAAGCCTCGTATGGGTACGTCTATGTCTAACAAATTCGCAGGACCGTATCAAGTAGTCAAACGTCTTGGGGAGGTTACTTACAAGGTTTGCCATCCCAAGCAGAAACGACAGACTATGAGTGTACATGTAAACCGGTTGAAGGCTTATTGTGGGCTTAGTATTGTGGCTTGTTGTGTTGCTGAGGAGGAAATTCCTGAAGAGTCGAGTGTTGCTGAGGAAGATAGTAATATTTGTTTGTCTAATTCCAGTAGTTCCGGGGAAGAATTGTTGAGTCATTTGCAGGAGGAGAGAGCAGAGTTCCAGGATCTTTTGGAGGTGTCTTCTAGCTTGTTTGGGGAGGTTCCCACTCAAACTTCTCTCATTACTCATGATATCACCCTGACAAATGTGACTCCAATTCGGTTGCACCCTTATCGAGTGACACCCGAGAAACGTCGTATCATCCAGGAGGAGGTTGATTATCTTCTTCGACATGGGTTCATTAGACCCAGTCAGAGTTCCTGGAGTTCGCCATGCCTATTAGTACCAAAGCCAGAAGATAAGTGGAGATTAGTAGTGGATTATAGAAAACTCAACCAGGTAACCATAGTTGATGTTTATCCGTTACCTTTATTAGAAGAATGTGTTGATACTATAGGTCATGCCAACTTTGTATCTAAATTAGACTTATCTAAGGGTTATCATCAGATACCTCTTACAGATTTTGCCAGGGAAGTGACAGCATTTATCACTCCTGATGGAGCTTATGAGTTCAACGTGATGCCGTTTGGGTTACGGAATGCCCCAGCCACGTTTGAGAAATTAATGAACTCTTTGTTGAAGGATGTGCCAGACTGTAGGGCATATCTGGATGACATTGTGATTTTCAGTAAGAATTGGGTAGATCATATGTCTAGTTTAAAGAAATTGTTTCATATATTGCAACATGCTAATTTGACTGTCAATATGAAGAAATGTAGTTGGGCTAAAGGAACCATAGTGTATTTAGGACATGAGGTCGGACAAGGAAGGATAGTCCCATTGCACGATAAGATTCAGGCAATTGTGGAGTACCCAGTCCTAACTAATAAGAAGTCTGTGCAAAGATTTATTGGAATGTGTGCGTATTATAGGAGGTATTGTAAAAACTTTTCTATTGTTGCTGCACCCATAACAAATCTTTTAAGGAAACAGGTAAAATTTAAGTGGACGCAGGAGTGTCAGAACTCTTTTCAGAAGTTGAAAGGAATTCTCTCTACTTCACCTGTGTTAGCTAGTCCACAGTATAATAAACCTTTTATTCTTCACATAGACGCTTCAGATGTAGGAGCAGGTGCTGTTTTGTTCCAAGTAGGACCAGATGAGTTAGAACATCCTGTTTATTATTTTTCACGTAAGTTTGACAGAACACAAATTAATTACTCTGTAGTTGAGAAAGAAGCACTTTGTTTAATACTAGCAGTGAAGAAATTTGAGACATATTTGTCAGGAAATGAAGTAGTAGTATATACAGATCATAATCCATTGACATTCATCAACTCTATGAAGTGTAAAAACCAGAGAATACTAAGATGGTCTTTGATTCTGCAAGAATTCAATATTGTAATTCGGCATATTCCTGGGAGGCAAAATGTTATTGCTGATGCCTTATCCAGAGGTTTTCCTGTTGCAGTGCCATAATCTGTAGTGTTCTTTATTCATAAGATGTATGTAATTTTGTATATTTTTTTACTGTGTGAAATTTCATTGCTTTGTACTTGATTTAGTTTAAGTATTTTCATGTGGTGAAAAATTTTCATGTGTTAATTCATGCAGTCAAAAAATGAAATCAACCTTCAGTTAATTTCATTTTTTCTTAGGGGACGGGAGGGATGTTACGAATCTTGTTAAGATCCTCTCATTACTCTTAATTATTGTATTACTGTATTGTCTTATTCTCTAATTATTATAGCATCCAGTTGTATGATATGAGATTTTGTATGTTATATGATATATATTATAGAATGTATTAGTGTGCTTGAGTTGCATATTATTGTATGAGGCTTTCGTGTTACAATTCTCATGTGTTTCTCTGTGGGGGTTGATCAGGTTGGATATGTGAGTAGCGTGGGAAAGTGTTGTCAAGCGAGTGTTTATGATTTAACCTTGATTTATTACTCCTATTTATTTGTCAGTAAATGCTATTGTATAAATTAATGTAATTGTGTACTCTTATAATTAATAATGTCTTGATATTTAGTACTACCATTTTTTATTAGTAATTCCACAATGTTATGTGGATAGTTAGTTGATATTTTGGTGGACGCCCTCCAGGCGAAGCCAGCACTCCGGCAGTAGCGTGGTGGCTGTGGTCGAGTGAAGACATGTATTAAGTTAAGTCCTTGATTTGTATATTTAGTCATTCAAAGTTTTTATTTCCTGGTCAGATGATATTGTATTCTCCCATTTAAGCTTTTTAAGTGCTGTTGATATTGCTCGTTGCTCGATAAGGATTTTATTTTAATTTGCATGCTGATAAATATTTCTGGCTGTATTTACGTACCATTTTATTGTTATGTTCGTCCCCCTTAGCATAAATATATTGATCCCCATTTTATGCAGAGCTTTATCTTATACCCCCTAGGCTTGTTTTATAAAGGCCTATTTTAAATCTTTTATGTACACTGCTGGGAGAAGAACCTTATTTAGTCTCGAGGGTGGTAACAACGCTCACTTAAGTATATCCCTGGGTTTGATGCATCAAATTAGGTAGTACATTTGTGAGTAGTTTGTCGTCAGGATGAGTGAACATAAAAAATACCATGTTAGTAATGTTCCTCATTCATCTCTGTTTCATGAATACTTGAAATAATTCGTAGCCTAATCAATTGCTACTTAAATTCTCTTGATTGCAGCGTGTATACGAGGTGCCAGCAAGATTCTCATCAGTCGTGTTATTCACCTCGAGTTCTTTCTCTATTGGGATTCTGTGACCACGAGGACGAATGACGAACTGGCGTTATATAAATCGTCTTACAGCTAAGACACATTTTTCGTACAAATTTATTCAACCTGATTATTGATTCTTAACTAAGTCATATAGAATCTTTGCATTGAATAATTATTGCCAGATTTGGTAATTAATGTTTATGCTATAACTGTGCTCAGTGTTTATGCTCAGTGGTTAATGATCTTTAATATTCATGAATTGAATTACCATATATTTGAATCTATTGTAGTTTAGATTTCTCATGTTATTATTCCAAAAATGAACTAGTGACGAACCACACTGGTTCCTAGATATATATGAACTTCTAGAAATAACCCCCCAATGTTGATATTTGAGGCTTTGGCTTTAATTAATAATACAGTCTTCATTATTTTCAAGTGATTATTCTTTGAATGAGTTTATAAGTTTCCATAGACACTGGTTCTCTAGTGACATTCTAATGATCACTATTATTTGTTTTCCCTCTTTTCTCAAAAGTGGGTGGTCCTTCGATTTCTTTCAATACAATAATCAAATAATTTAATTTCTGAGTTCAAGCCTCAGATACCCAACATCACCCCTAATTCTTTGCCTTTCCAGCGATTACAATTTAAGCTTTGTTAAATCTTTCTTCATATAAAAGGTTTCTAATTTGGGGAATAAACTTTGCCATCTTCCGCTGGACACGTTCAAGTGAATTTATATCCATACCATAGTACGGAGACCAAATTTGAAATGCAGATTCTAAATATGGCCTCTCCAGAGTAAGATATAGCTGAAGAACAACACCAGGTGTCGTGTTGCTAACACTCCAGTTAATAAATCCCAGCGTCCTTTTTTAACTTGAACTGCAAAATATAAATGGGGCCTAACATGAGCAAGATATAGCTGATGAACAACACCAGCTGTCTTATTACTATCGTTTCGATAAATATATCAGTCAATTTTACCTTATTACGAACATTAATTCATTGATTTTTGGTCATTCCAAATTTGTCCTCGTCTGTGTGTCCCATTGGTCGTAGTTGTCTGAGGAGTGCGTTGGAACGTGTGTCGTGGGAAGCAGCTACGGGGAAGGACTATCGCTACATAGGTCTTTCGCAAATTTCATTGTGTCCCTCACTAACTCGAGTTGCATTCTTCTTTTGAGGTTTCTCAACATAACATATCGGTGCAATCCTTTGTTGTGACGCCTGAGTTTGGAGATCTTGGCTGTTGAGAGCTCCATTATTCTTACTTGCTCCTTAATCATCAGAAGCTTGTTGGGCAAGACGAAAGTCTCCACAGATGGCTTAGTCTTGACCATGGCTACAGCAACGGGCGAGAGTAAGGCAGCAGTGCAACCAGGAGAGGACTGATCAAACAAGTGAAGGTATGAGTGATTGATTGACTGACGAAGATTAAGCCACCCAAAAGGTGGCACGGGCATGAATAGCCCGTAATTGGTGGCCCTTTTGAGGCATTACCAGTATCAAGAGCTGATACTGGAGATCTGTGGAGGTGCGACTGCACCCTGCGTGACGGGAGATGTCTCCCTTGTTAATGTGTTAAGATGAAGATGAAGCCACCCAAAATGTGGCACGGGCATGAATAGCTCGTAAGTGGTGGCCCTTTTGAGCCATCACCAGTATCAATAGATGATACTGGCGATCTGTGGAGGTGCAACTGCACCCTGCGTGACGGGAGATGTCTCCCGTCGAAGGTATGAGTTGCGCAGGCGGAATTATATACTAAATCTATTCAGGTGAAGTCTGGTGATATGCATTCGTGAGCTAATAGAGCGAGGGAGAATTAACTTTTTCATCCTTCGCTGAACGCTTTCTCCAGTGAATTCATGTCCATTATATATTATAACGACCAAAACTGGACTACAGAAATATTACAGGAGCAATTTGCAGCCGAAGAATAAGTATTTCATTACTAACGCTTGGAGAAAAAAGTTCTTAGTATCCTCTTTTCCCTATTTCGAACATGTATGCATTAATACACGCATAAATCACAATAGCGCGATGCATCAAATGAACAAATCCACAAGGGCAATGATGAGGGTTTGAATGTTCGCCAGGGATGATCCCATCATTCCCGTACACCCTCATCACTTGTGAATTTGTTTGTGTATTCATTAATTTTTTGGTATTGCATTCTTACCGGTCGTAATTACTCAGATCAGTTTTGCAATCTCACTACCAACAAGCTCATATCCTGTAACTTTATCATCATTACCTATGTATTATTATAAGTACCTAAGAATGTAAGTAACTGCAGAAGTCCTATTGGAACACACGAGGTCTTTCCTATTTATAACCACCCAATCAATTTCATATATATGTCCAGTCTACACTTGAAACAATCAATGGATCCTACACTTTTATCTCACTATGACAGCACCAATCAGGTGCTGTCACAGTGAGAGGGTGTGTTAGTTGGAGCTCCGATTGTAGTAACATTACATAAGAAACATAAGAACATAAGAACAAAGGCAACTGCAGAAGGCCTATTGGCCCATACGAGGCAGCTCCTATTTATAACCACCCAATCCCACTCATATACATGTCCAACCCATGCTTGAAACAATCGAGGGACCCCACCTCCACAATGTTACGCGGCAATTGGTTCCACAAATCAACAACCCTGTTACTGAACCAGTATTTACCCAAGTCTTTCCTAAATCTAAACTTATCCAATTTATACCCATTGTTTCGCGTTCTGTCCTGTGTTGATACTTTCAATACCCTATTAATATCCCCTTTGTTATGTCCATTCATCCACTTGCAAACCTCTATCATGTCTATCATGGCACTCCACCCCTAACTCTTCGCCTTTCCAGTGAATGCAAATTAAGCTTTGTTAATCTTTCTTCATATGAAAGATTTCTAATTTGGGGAATTAACTTAGTCATCCTACGCTGGACACGTTCAAGTGAATTTATATCCATTCTATAATATGGCGACCAAAACTGAACTGCATAATCTAAATGGGGCCTAACCAGAGCAAGATATAGCTTGAGAACCACACCAGGTGTCTTGTTACTTACGCTGCGATTAATAAATCCGAGTGTCCGATTTGCCTTATTACGAACATTTATGCATTGATCCTTTTGTTTTAAATTCTTACTAATTATAACTCCCAGATCCCTTTCGCAATCCGACTTCGCAATCTCAACACCATCTAGCTCGTATCTTGTAACTCTATCATCATTACCTAGCCTCAGAACTTTACATTTATCAGCATTAAACTGCATCTGCCAGTCCTTTGACCATTTCAAAACCCTATCTAGATCAACTTGAAGTGATAGTGAGTCCTCCTCCGAATTAATTTCCCTACCGATTTTCGTATCATCGGCAAATTTGCAAATGTTGCTACTCAAACCTGAATCTAAATCATTTATATATATTATAAACAACAGAGGTCCCAAGACAGAGCCTTGAGGCACTCCACTTACAACATTTTCCCACTCTGACTTGACTCCATTTATACTAACTCTCTGTTTCCTTTGGTATAGCCATGCCCTAATCCAGCTTAATATAGCACCCCCAATACCATGAGCCTCTATCTTTTTAATCAGTCTTTCATGTGGCACTGTATCGAAAGCTTTGCTAAAGTCAAGGTACACAACATCACAATCCTTACCACTATCAACTGCCTCAACTATGCTAGAATAAAAAGATAACAAATTTGTTAAACATGAACGGCCATTTATAAAACCATGTTGCGACTCAATTATAATTTATGTTTTTCAAGATGAAGACGAATTTTATTTGCTATTATAGATTCGAGTAACTTTCCCACAATAGACGTTAGGCTAATTGGTCGATAGTTAGACGCAAGTGATCTATCTCCTTTCTTAAAAATTGTATCACATTAGCAACTTTCCAAAACTCTGGCACTCTGCCTGACTCTATTGATTTATTAAATATGATTGACAGTGGGTCACAAAGCTCCTCTTTGCATTCTTTCAGCACTCTGGCAAACACTTCATCCGGCCCTGGGGATTTGTTTGGTTTGAGTTTTACTATTTGTTTAAGAACATCCTCCCTGGTAACTGCTAAACTCGTCAACCTGTCCTCGTCCCCACCCACATAGACTTGTTGGGCTGAAGGCATATTGTTAAGTTCCTCTTTAGTAAATACAGATACAAAATATTTATTAAAAATACTACTCATCTCTTCATCACTATCTGTTATTTGACCTGTCTCAGTTTTTAATGGACCTATCCTTTCCCTAGTCTTAGTTCGATATAACTGAAAAAACCCTTTAGGATTTGTCTTTGCTTGCCCTGCTATACGAACTTCATAGTTTCTTTTTGCTTTCCTTATCTCTTTTTTAACATTTCTAACTAGTTGTACGAATTCCTGTTCTAAAGTGACCTCCCCATTTTTAATCCTTTTGTACCAAGCTCTCTTTTTACCTATAAGATTCTTCAAATTCTTTGTTATCCACTTTGGGTCATTAGTAATCGATCTATTCAATTTGTGTGGTATACTACGTTCCTGTGCTTTGTTTAGAATATTCTTAAATACGTTATAAATTGAATCTACATCGAAATCCCCATTTACATCACCTATCGCTGGGTTCATGTCTCGCTCCAAGACCGGCCCACACCCCATACCCAAGACTTTCCAATCAATTTGACCCAAAAAATTTCTTAGGCTATTAAAATCAGCTTTTCGAAAATCTGGCACTTTAACAGAATTTTTCCTACAGGTCTATTCCATTCTATGCTAAATCTGATTTCTTTGTGATCACTGTTCCCTAGCTCACTCCCTATTTCGATGTCATTAATTTGTGTTTCCCTGTTAGTTAACACTAAATCTAAAATATTATTTTCCCGTGTTGGTTCCTTAATGTGTTGCGTAAGAAAGCAATCGTCAATTAATTCTAGAAAATCTTCTGCTTCACTATTCCCTGTTTTGTTCAACCAGTTTATTCCACTCAAATTAAAGTCACCCATGATATAAATACTGTTAGATCTAGATGCCCTAGATATTTCATCACATAGATGCTTTGCTTCCATTCTGTCTAAATTTGGTGGCCTATATATAACTCCTATTATAATATTATTTGCTTTTTCGTTTAATTCTATCCAAATAATTTCTGTGTGTGGCTCAGTTTTGATTCCCTCTTTGAGACTACATTTCAAATTGTCCCTAACGTATATGGCTACTCCACCTCCTCGTCTAATATATCTATCTGTGTGAAATAGTTTAAATTCATTTATTTGATATTCAGCTAATAGATCTATATTATCTACATTCATCCACGTTTCGGTAAGTACAATAATATCTATTTTTTCTGTGCAGACAAGAGCATTTAATTCGTTAATTTTATTTCTTAGACTTCTACTGTTAGTGTAATATACCCTAAGTGAATAGTTATTTTGAGGCCCTTCTCTTTCCCTGATCATTTTGCCAATTCCTTTCTCCCACAAACACATACTTTTATTACCTCCTTCCTCCAAATCAATTCCCATACCTCTATCTACTAACAGTTTAAACCCAAACAAACAGCTCTAACCACTTCTTCCAACCAGTTCGGAACAGCAACAACCCCAGCTCTCGATAGGTGCACCCCATCACGAGCATACATTTCATTCCTTCCATAGAAGTGTTCCCAGTTGTCTATGAAAGATATTGCATTTGATTTGCAGTATCTTTCCAGCCGGCAATTGACACCAAGTGCCCTCGACATCCATTCATTTCCCACTCCCTTTCTTGGAAGAATGCCACATATGATCGGGATTCCTCCCTTGCTCCTAACTAATTCTATTGCTGTCTTGAATCTTTGTATTAGTTCCTCACTCCTAACTCGCCCAACATCATTATCCCCTGCACTTAAACAAATAATGGGTTTGTTCCCATTTCCCTTCATAATATCATTCATGTTTCCAACAATATCACCAATTCCAGCTCCCGGATAGCACACCCTATTTGTTTTGTTTTGTCGGTGTTGCAGAATTCTTGGTTGAATACCGACAGGTTTGGATTTTCGTCCTCGATATTGACCATGATATGATGTTGAGGTTGCTCAGCGTTCCACTGGCTGGTCCTGCTGGTAAAAACAATTCTTCCGGCCAGGAACTGACGTGGGAAGTGAGGATGTAGGTGGTGCTCTTTGCGAAGAATTGCATCGTTAGTGAGGAGTTTTTCTAGCTCCTCTTCACATGAAAAGAGGAGCACGATATCTTCACCTTTCTGACTAATGTCAGCGGGGTTCGAAGCCAGTAACGTCCTTCAGGACATTTAAAGTATTGCTTCTCCCGATAGCATGACCGTCAAGAGGAGTCGCTCTGACCTTAAGACGTTTGGGTCGCACTGTGACCACACTGATTCTTGTGATGAGTTGGCGGGAGATGTCTCCCCCTTCGAGTCGTGATGAGGAAGATTGATAAAGATTAAGCCACCCAAGAGGTGGCACGGGCATGAATTGCCCGTAAGTGGTACAATTTTTTTCCGTAATTCTTTTCATTATTCTGAGGTTGCATTTAATCATCAATCTGTTATCGCGGGGAAGATACTGCTTCACANGAACATAAGAACATAAGAACATAAGAACAAAGGCAGCTGCAGAAGGCCTATTGGCCCATACGAGGCAGCTCCTATTTATAACCACCCAATCCCACTCATATACATGTCCAACCCATGCTTGAAACAATCGAGGGACCCCACCTCCACAATGTTACGCGGCAATTGGTTCCACAAATCAACAACCCTGTTACTGAACCAGTATTTACCCAAGTCTTTCCTAAATCTAAACTTATCCAATTTATACCCATTGTTTCGCGTTCTGTCCTGTGTTGATACTTTCAATACCCTATTAATATCCCCTTTGTTATGTCCATTCATCCACTTGTAAACCTCTATCATGTCACCCCTAACTCTTCGCCTTTCCAGTGAATGCAAATTAAGCTTTGTTAATCTTTCTTCATATGAAAGATTTCTAATTTGGGGAATTAACTTAGTCATCCTACGCTGGACACGTTCAAGTGAATTTATATCCATTCTATAATATGGCGACCAAAACTGAACTGCATAATCTAAATGGGGCCTAACCAGAGCAAGATATAGCTTGAGAACACACCAGGTGTCTTGTTACTTACGCTGCGATTAATAAATCCGAGTGTCCTATTTGCCTTATTACGAACATTTATGCATTGATCCTTTTGTTTTAAATTCTTACTAATTATAACTCCCAGATCCCTTTCGCAATCCGACTTCGCAATCTCAACACCATCTAGCTCGTATCTTGTAACTCTATCATCATTACCTAGCCTCAGAACTTTACATTTATCAGCATTAAACTGCATCTGCCAGTCCTTTGACCATTTCAAAACCCTATCTAGATCAACTTGAAGTGATAGTGAGTCCTCCTCCGAATTAATTTCCCTACCGATTTTCGTATCATCGGCAAATTTGCAAATGTTGCTACTCAAACCTGAATCTAAATCATTTATATATATTATAACAACAGAGGTCCCAAGACAGAGCCTTGAGGCACTCCACTTACAACATTTTCCCACTCTGACTTGACTCCATTTATACTAACTCTCTGTTTCCTTTGGTATAGCCATGCCCTAATCCAGCTTAATATAGCACCCCCAATACCATGAGCCTCTATCTTTTTAATCAGTCTTTCATGTGGCACTGTATCGAAAGCTTTGCTAAAGTCAAGGTACACAACATCACAATCCTTACCACTATCAACTGCCTCAACTATGCTAGAATAAAAAGATAACAAATTTGTTAAACATGAACGGCCATTTATAAAACCATGTTGCGACTCAATTATTAATTTATGTTTTTCAAGATGAAGACGAATTTTATTTGCTATTATAGATTCGAGTAACTTTCCCACAATAGACGTTAGGCTAATTGGTCGATAGTTAGACGCAAGTGATCTATCACCTTTCTTAAAAACTGGTATCACATTAGCAACTTTCCAAAACTCTGGCACTGTGCCTGACTCTATTGATTTATTAAATATGATTGACAGTGGGTCACAAAGCTCCTCTTTGCATTCTTTCAGCACTCTGGCAAACACTTCATCCGGCCCTGGGGATTTGTTTGGTTTGAGTTTTACTATTTGTTTAAGAACATCCTCCCTGGTAACTGCTAAACTCGTCAACCTGTCCTCGTCCCCACCCACATAGACTTGTTGGGCTGAAGGCATATTGTTAAGTTCCTCTTTAGTAAATACAGATACAAAATATTTATTAAAAATACTACTCATCTCTTCATCACTATCTGTTATTTGACCTGTCTCAGTTTTTAATGGACCTATCCTTTCCCTAGTCTTAGTTCGATATAACTGAAAAAACCCTTTAGGATTTGTCTTTGCTTGCCCTGCTATACGAACTTCATAGTTTCTTTTTGCTTTCCTTATCTCTTTTTTAACATTTCTAACTAGTTGTACGAATTCCTGTTCTAAAGTGACCTCCCCATTTTTAATCCTCTTGTACCAAGCTCTCTTTTTACCTATAAGATTCTTCAAATTCTTTGTTATCCACTTTGGGTCATTAGTAATCGATCTATTCAATTTGTGTGGTATACTACGTTCCTGTGCTTTGTTTAGAATATTCTTAAATACGTTATAAATTGAATCTACATCGAAATCCCCATTTACATCACCTATCGCTGGGTTCATGTCTCGCTCCAAGACCGGCCCCCACCCCATACCCAAGACTTTCCAATCAATTTGACCCAAAAAATTTCTTAGGCTATTAAAATCAGCTTTTCGAAAATCTGGCACTTTAACAGAATTTTCTCCTACAGGTCTATTCCATTCTATGCCAAATCTGATTTCTTTGTGATCACTGTTCCCTAGCTCACTCCCTATTTCGATGTCATTAATTTGTGTTTCCCTGTTAGTTAACACTAAATCTAAAATATTATTTTCCCGTGTTGGTTCCTTAATGTGTTGCGTAAGAAAGCAATCGTCAATTAATTCTAGAAAATCTTCTGCTTCACTATTCCCTGTTTTGTTCAACCAGTTTATTCCACTCAAATTAAAGTCACCCATGACATAAATACTGTTAGATCTAGATGCCCTAGATATTTCATCCCATAGATGCTTTGCTTCCATTCTGTCTAAATTTGGTGGCCTATATATAACTCCTATTATAATATTATTTGCTTTTTCGTTTAATTCTATCCAAATAGTTTCTGTGTGTGGCTCAGTTTTGATTCCCTCTTTGAGACTACATTTCAAATTGTCCCTAACGTATATGGCTACTCCACCTCCTCGTCTAATATATCTATCTGTGTGAAATAGTTTAAATCCATTTATTTGATATTCAGCTAATAGTTCTCTATTATCAACATTCATCCACGTTTCGGTAAGTGCAATAATATCTATTTTTCTGTGCAGACAAGAGCATTTAATTCGTTAATTTTATTTCTTAGACTTCTACTGTTAGTGTAATATACCCTAAGTGAATTGTTATTTTGAGGCCCTTCTCTTTCCCTGATCATTTTGCCAATTCCTTTCTCCCACAAACACATACTTTTATTACCTCCTTCCTCCAAATCAATTCCCATACCTCTATCTACTAACAGTTTAAACCCAAACAAACACCTCTAACCACTTCTTCCAACGAGTTCGCAACAGCAACAACCCCAGCTCTCGATAGATGCACCCCATCACGAGCATACATTTCATTCTTCCATAGAAGTGTTCCCAGTTGTCTATGAAAGATATTGCATTTGATTTGCAATATCTTTCCAGCCGGCAATTGACACCAAGTGCCCTCGACATCCATTCATTTCCCACTCCCTTTCTTGGAAGAATGCCACATATGATCGGGATTCCTCCCTTGCTCCTAACTAATTCATGGCTGTCCTGAATGTCTGTATTAGTTCCTCACTCCTAACTCTTCCAACATCATTACCCCCTGCACTAATACAAATAATGGGTTTGTTCCCATTTCCCGTCATAATATCAGTCATGTTTCCAACAATATCACCAATTCCAGCTCCCGGATTGCACACCCTTAATCTGTTCCCCCTATCTCTGGCACAAAACGTTCTGTCTAAATATCTCACCTGGGAATCTCCCACAACCAAAATTCGCTTCGATTCTCCCTTTTCCTTTCGAGCAGTTTGAGGGACCTGCATTTCAATGTTCCTCGTTGCTTTGCCTTCACTGAGCATAAATCACTGAGCATAAACACTAAGCACAGTTATAGCATAAACATTAATTACCAAATCTGGCAATAATTATTCAATGTAAAGATTCTATATGACTTAGTTAAGAATCAATAATCAGGTTGAATAAATTTGTACGAAAAATGTGTCTTAGCTGTAAGACGATTTCTATAACGCCAGTTCGTCATTCGTCCTCGTGGTCACAGAATCCCAATAGAGAAAGAACTCGAGGTGAATAACACGACTGATGAGAATCTTGCTGGCACCTCGTATACACGCTGCAATCAAGAGAATTTAAGTAGCAATTGATTAGGCTACGAATTATTTCAAGTATTCATGAAACAGAGATGAATGACGAACATTACTAACATGGTATTTTTTATGTGCACTCCTCCTGACGACAAACTACTCACAAATGTACTACCTAATTTGATGCATCAAACCCAGGGATATACTAAGTGAGCGTATCAAATACTGAGGTCTGCCGAAAATCACGTCTGCCAGAAATCGCGTCTGCCAGTCCCAAGCGTCCACAGTGTGTACACGTAATTACGGGTCGTGGCTTAAATTGTAGACACGTTATTAATAGGCAAAGCACTACAGAACACGTGGGGAGGTAATTGGTGACTATTAAGGGAGTTTCAACGTAATTCTTGTTGGCAAACTCTTCAGTCACACCTCCACGCGCGCGCCTCTCTGCTCGTCAGAGCTGCCTCGTGAGGTAAGTAATTAATGGCGTCTACTCCCTCAACCCGCTCTCGCATTCACCACAGAAATTATTAATCGCGAATTATTCTTTTCCGCGCAATTATGGATGAAATGCAATAATAGGAACGAGGTTGCAATTATAGGGATTTAATAATTATCATATTCTCGATAAATGATCTCTAGCGAGAAATGGAGATGATATTTATACTCTCCATAGCATTCGATTGTAATAGAATAAAAACTGTTACTAAATAATTTCAATTAATAACTCTCGATTTTACATGATTGGGAGTCATATTATCAGCAATAGGCTCAGATAAAATTATATTAACACTACCGTTAGTGGTATTAATAACTACTGTAATTAGTGTAGTGATGATAAATGTTGGAAATTTCCAACAGGTGACACGAAAGAGGTTTAGAAGTGGAAAAATGGACATACCAAAGGAAATAATAATAATAATGTATTAATAGGTCAACACAAGATAGAACACGCAACAGTGGGTATAAATTGAATAAGTTTAGATTTAGGAAAGACCTGGGTAAATACTGGTTCGGTAGCAGTGTTGTTGATTTGTGGAGCAATTTCCGTGTAACATAATAGAACTAGGATTCCTTGATTGTTTCAAGCATAGGTTAGAAATTCATATATGAATGATGTTACGTGGATATAAATAGAATCGGCCTCGAATGGGCCAATAGGCCTTTTGCAGTTCCCTTCATTCTGCCTCATATGGCCAGTAAGCTTTCTGCTGTTACCTTTATTTACAAGTTCATGAATGGACATAACAAAAGAGAATTACTATAGTATGAAAAGTATCAACACCAAACAATGTGTATCAATTTAATAAGCTTATATTTCGGAAATGCCTTGGTAAATACTGCATTAGTAACAGGGGTGTTGGTTTGTGGAACCAATTACTGCGTAAGATAAAAGAAGTAGGATCCATTGATTGTTTCAAGCGTAGACTGGACATATATATGAATTTGATTGGGTGTTTATAAATAGTAAAAGCCTAGTACGTTCCAATAAGACTTCTGCATTTACCTTCATTCTTAGGTTCTTATAAAAATACATAGGTAATGATGATAAAGTTACAGGATATGAGCTTGTTGGTGGTGAGATTGCAAAACTGATCTGAGTAATTATGACCAGTAAGAATGCAATACCAAAAAATTAATGCATACACAAACAAATCCACAAGCGCCGTGATGAGGGTGTACGGGAATGATGGGATCATCCCTGGCGAACATTCGTACCCTCATCATTGCCCTTCTGGATTTGTTCATATGATGCATCACGCTATTGTGATTTCTGCGTGTATTAATGCGTACATGTTCGAAATAAGGAAAAAAAGGATACAAAGAACTTTTTTCTCCAAGCGTTAGTAATGAAATACTTATTCTTCGTCTGTAAATTGCTCTTGTTATATTTCTGTAGTTCAGTTTTGGTCGTTATAATATACAATGGACATGAATTCACTGGAGAAAGCGTCCAGCGAAGAATGAATTCACGAAGAAAGTTAATTCTCCCTCGCTCTATTAGGTCACGATTGCATATCACCAGACTTCACCTGACTTGATATATTATATAATTCCGCCTGTGCAACTCATACCTTCACTAGCTTGATCAGTCCTCTCCTAGTTGCACTGTTGCACGACATTCACCAGATTGGTAGACGGGGGGAGACATCTCCCGCCAACTCATCACAAGAATCAGTGTGGTCACAACGCGACCCAAACGTCTTGAGGTCAGAGCGACTCCAATTGACGGTCATGCTATTGGGAGAAGCAATACTTTAAAGGTCCTGAAGGACGTTACTCGCCTCGAACCCGCTGACATTAGTCAGAAAGGTGAAGATATCGTCCTCTTCTGAAAAGAAGAGCACGATATCAAAGTCATAAATAACTTAGCTCTCGCTGAGAGTAATTATGTCGAAGCTATAAAACTGCCGAAGTTGAATTATTGCAACAAGGAGTTAAGTATAGCTAACCTTTATTACCAATTGCTAGATCTGAATGCACCAAGTAACAGGCCAGACTCACTTCAAAGCTTCAGACTAGAAACAGAGTCTCTAGTGAAGGCCTTAGGTACTAAAGTTGATGTACCAGCCTCAGAATGGTCAATCAAGTTACTTTTGCAGAGAAAATTGGCTCAAAATATCTTAGCAGAAATCTGCTCACATTATAAAACCGAGTTTCTCACTCTCGAGCAAATATTCGAGGGGCTGAGAATAACAGTTAACAGGTTGAAGACTCATGATAAGATTAAACCTGAGTCTAAACCACCTAACATTGACAACTCAGTCAAACCCAAATTGACTTTGAATAAATCCAATAAATCTAAACCTAAGACTACTCCATCCACTGGAAAAGGGAGTGGTAGTGTAGGTATTTATTCTGTATCTCCCTCTGACACTGCAACTGATGTGTCTACTAAAAGGACAAATTCAGGCTTAGAGAGAAGCTGTCTGTTCTGTGATCAAGAACATCTCACCTACAAATGCACTGTTTATCCTAACTTTAATACCAGGATTAAACAACTCCAAGAATTACACAGATGCACCAAGTGCATGGGTTCTCATGAGCCCAGTAAATGTGTTGTGCAGCTACGGTTATGTAGTAGATGCAACAAAGGTGTACATCATTATGCCTTATGTAGAAAAATTTCTACACAATCTGTGACACCTGGGGAGAATTCTATGAATTCTACCACAGTACCATATTGCAAGGTACACCAAGAAATAAGTGTACTTGCTACTGAGTCAGGCAATAATACCACTCTGCCTACAGCTCAACTCAAACTAATAGACAGGAAATCTAGAGTTAACACTAGAGGTCTCTTTGATCAAGGATCACAGAAAACCTTCCTCACACAACAATTAGTCGAGCAGTTAAAATTAAAACCTGCCAAAAGTGTGAGACTGAATATTTCTGGGTTCTTGACTAATAGTGGACCTCGTGAATACCAAGTAGTCAAGGTGTTAGTGAGACTTGGATCTTCCACTAGTCCAATACAAGCGGTAGTAGTAGATAAACTTCCTTCAGACCTGCAGGTCACAGACTAGCTCGCACTGCGAGATATCTCAGACGAAACCGCATGAGGCTAGCAGATCACAAAAAAATAATTCTGACTGCCTCACAGATGTTGGTATACTATAGGCGCTGACCATTATTATAAATTATAACTGGATGCACCAGACAACACGGAATGAATTTGTTGTCATCTGCTGGAGGCAAGTTGCTTACTGGACCGGTGCTTTTCCAAACAAAAACAGCGTCAACCAACAAACAAGTAACAATGCAATAGTGGCGTGACTAGGCTTGGAACAGTCACCCCTACATTTCAGAGAAATATCTGAGATTAATGAGTCTGATCCACCTGTATATCATCTGTGGGATTTAGACACTTTAGGTATTGTCCCGAACAACCAAGTCCTGATGATATGTGGGACTTACCA
>WNGS01002594.1:45912-62410 GCA_020271785.1 Procambarus virginalis
TGTTTCATATATGGTGATAAGTATGGTTGGTAATAGCCGAGTGTTTATTTTACACTGGGCGATATAAATTCTACCTCTTGTGGAGGTTATAGCTAATATTGACAGCTATAGTACTTGCTCATATATACATGGAGTAGGTACAGTTATTGATAGCCTAGTATTCAATTTCTACACTGGGCGGTATGACTCCTGCCTCCAGTGGAGGTTTGCATACAATTTAAAGATTAATTATATAAGATTTGAGTATTACTTTGGTATCTCCACAGGTGGTTACCACTGTTAGTCCATCTCATTCGCCTTTGGTTGGTATAGAGACACCTAGTAACACTCAAAGAAGAACACAGTAAATATAATAAAATATGGAAATACAATTCGTATAAAATAATATGCTTGGGTCTGAACAATATTAAATATTGACTAGGCTGTACTGCTTGGTACAGTGCTAGTCTAATAATAATCCTATCTAACTAGGTTGGCTAATAATGGGTTAGGCTAGAGTTGTACATAATTTAGTACTATTCCAGTCTAAGAAATCCTTCCCCATATGGGTTGGCATATATAATATTATAATAATGATGTGCAAACTCAGAGTAGTGCTTTGTTTTTGGAATTTATGATTTTGTTTATACAAGAGTACATAACTGGTATTATTTAGCAACGGTAATATTACAGAAGACCCCTGACTGATAAAAATGACCAGGATTCTGATAATAGCAGGTTTGTTGTGATAGTTTGCACTGTGCTGTGGGAGGAGTAATGTTGAGGGTTGGAGGGATGTAGCGTCGTTTACCGAATCTGTGTACTCACCTAGTTGTACTCCCCTAGTTGTGCTTGTGGGGGTTGAGCTCTGGCTCTTTGGTCCCACCTCTCAACTGTCAATCAACAGGTAATTACCTAAGTGTAGTTACAGGATGAGAGCTACGCTCGTGGTGTTCCGTCTACCCAGCACTCTTTGTCATATAACACTTTGAAACTACTGACGGTTTTGGCCTCCATCACTTCTACCTTAACTTGTTCCAACCGTCTACCACTCTGTCTGTGAAAGTGAATTTTCTTATATTTCTTCTGCATCTTTTTTAATTACTTTAAATCCTGACCTCTTGTTCTTGAAGTTCCAGGTCTAAGGAAATCTTCCCTGTCGATTTTATCAATTCCTGTTACTATTTTGTAAGTAATGATCATATCACCTCTTTTTCTTCTGTCTTCTAGTTTTTGCATATTTAATGCCTCTAACCTCTCCTCGTAGCTCTTGCCCTTCAGTTCTGAGAGCCACTTAGTACCATGTCTTTGCACCTTTTCCAGTTTGTTTATGTGCTTCTTAAGATATAGGCACCACTCAACCGCTGCATATTCGAGCTTTGGCCTAACAAAAGTTGTGAACAATTTCTATAGTATTTTGCCATCCATGTATTTAAAAGCAATTCTAAAGTTAGAAAACGTGGCATAGGTCCTCGCACAACATTCTTATGTGGTCCTCAGGAGATAGTTTTCTATCTAGAACCACCCACCGGTCCAGGGAGCCGGTCGGCCAAGCGGACAGCACGCTGGACTTGTGATCCTGTGGTCCCGGGTTCGATCCGGGCGCCGGCCCGGGATCGAACAATGGGCAGAGTTTCTTTCAACCCTATGCCCCTGTTACCTAGCAGTAAAATAGGTACCTGGGTGTTAGTCAGCTGTCACAGGCTGCTTCCTGGGGGTGGAGTCCTGGTCGAGGACCGGACCGCGGGGACACTAAAGCCCCAAAATCATCTCAAGATAACCTCAAGATAACCCGTAGATCTCTTTCTTTATCAGAATTCTTTAAGGATTTCTCACATAATTTATAGGTTGTGTGGGGGGTCTATGTTCACCTATTCTAAATTCCATAACATGGCATTTTTCACATTAATTCCATTGCCAAGTGGTGCTCCATATACTTATTTTGTCCAGTTCTTCTTGAAGAGCATGACAATCATCTAATTTTCTTATCTTTCCTATTATCTTAGCATCATCAGCAAACATGTTCATATAATTCTGTATTCCAACTGGTAGATCATTTATATAGACAATGAACATCACCGGTGCAAGAACTGAACCCTGTGGTACTCCACTTGTGACATTTCTCCAGTCCGATACATTGCCTCTGATTACTGCCCTCATTTTTCTATCAGTCAAAAAATGTTTCATCCATGTTAGAAGCTTACCTGTCACCCCTCCAATATTTTCCTGTTTCCAGAACAACCTCTTATGTGGCTTCTGTCGAAAGCCGTTTTTAGATGCAGATAGATTGCAGTCAACCTAACCATCTCTTTCCTGTAACATCTCTGTGGCTCTATCAAAGAAACTGAGTAAATTCGATACACATGACCTTCTAGATCGAAAACCATACTGTTTGTCTGATATTATTTATTTCTCTCCAGGTGTTCTACCCATTTAGTTTTTATTATTTTTCCAATATTTTGACTATTACACCTGTCAATGATACAGGTCTATAATTGAGGGGGGTCTTCCCTGCTCCCACTTGTAGATTGGAACTATGTTAGCCTTGTTCCCACATTGCTTGACTCCTTACTAGGATGTCTTAACCCTCAAACCGCTAGGGGCCCAAATGGAATTCACACCCACAGGCGCAACAAAAAAAAAAATCCAAAAAATTCTTTCGTCTTATAGAATTGTTTATTTTTGTTCCCTGATCACGGAAAAAATAACAAAAAAATCGTAGGTAGCATATTTTAGCCGCAGTAGGGTAGGGAAGTGTGGCAAAAAAGGGGCGTTGGCAGAGCCTTCGCCAGACGAGGTCTACTCCGCCCGAGCTGTCAGACGGCAGTTGCCACAAATATATTATTTCCTAATTATTTCAATGTCTCTGATTGATTTTTTCTTAGTTTTTTTGCAGTAATATTATTCCATACAGTGAATTGTGGTATATTTATATTATAAAATGTGTGAACCATCGCTGTACTCAAAATTATGGTGTGCATATAAGTGATTCAATTATTATGTTCATAAAACAATAAACAAATAGTTTTGCTGTTGTTACACTATATACACAGGTTATATATAAGTATCTGCATGTTTTGTTCACCATAACGAACTACTAAGTTGGTCTTGTGAGTCAAAAAGCAACGAGGAGTGGCCGCCACACACCAGCGAGCCACTCACTGCCACGCCCTCCCTCAACACCACCTCACTCACCCTCATTTACCTCCCACAATACTGTTTTTGCATTTATTCACTATACACAGACGTTATATATACGTATTTACATGTTTTGTTCACCATAACTGTACATCTAAGCTTGTATGGTGAGTAAACGCACAAAGACGTAGCTACTCCACAGTCAGCTGATCGGCGGCCACCCTCAAGGCCACACACACTAATATTTCTCCTCCAACAATATTGGTTGTGGTGTTATTATGCTATATACACACATTATATATAAGTATCTACCTGTTTTATTCACCATACTTGTACAAATAAGCTGGTATGGTGCCCAAAGACCCTTTGTGGTCACCAGTAAACAACACGATAATTCCTGCAGACGACGCTCCTCCTTCACCAAAATGGCGGCTCCCAACCTACTCCTCTCGCTGTTATCTCACACTATACACACGTTATATGTAAGTATCTACATTTGTGTTCACCATAGCGAACCACTAAGCTGGTATGGTGAGTGCAGTCAATAAATGGTGGCCACACACAGTCAGAAGACAACGCCACAATCCTCCCTCCACAGCCGTACTCCTCCCTCCATCGAGCACAGCGCTAAATATCTCCACAATCAAGCTGTTATCAGAATCCTGGTCAGTTTTATCAAAGTCAGGGGGCTTCAGTAATACTATCACTGCTAAATAATAGCAGTATCACTTATATTTTGGCATTTGTAGGCGATGCTGTGGTCACAAGCTGAACAGCGGTGCTGTGAGCTCGTGCTGCGTGCACCAGCCTTGGTGGCTGGCACAATACTGACGCTCTCACTCTCAAAAATGTTGGGCTGGATTTTTTTTCTAGGTGGGATCTGGCAACTATCAGTCGTGGCTGTACTATTGCTGCCCCTATCCCAGGCGGGGTGTTTAAATTATAGCGCTAGACACGAAATCATATATAAATGATGTGCGCGATATCGGTTTTGTCACTGATATCATTTATATATGATATGCGCGGTTTGAGGGTTAAATCACAATCCTCTGATGAGGGAGTTCCTGATGGTCTCCATCTTCTCATCAGACATTGATCCTTGAAATAACAACCCGTACTCTCCTCCAAAGTATCGTTGGAGTCGGCTGCTTCTGCATAACACTCAGCTAGACTGGGATCAGTACTCTGTAACTTACGCAAGGTCTGGAACTCTACAACTGGAGCGAGCGGGCAAGGAAGTGGTACCTGGGCCACATCTTCCAGACCATCTGGGTCAGAATAAATTAGGGCTTTGGCACCGGCCTCACTCTCGACATCCACGTGAGCTATAAATGTATCTCAAGGTCCACCTCCACCTCCCTGTCTGAAGGGGTCCTGGCCTCGAGAACATCCACCTTGGTAGTAGCAGGACTTACCACATTCTGCTTACCCATGGATCTGGTCACAACACAGGCTGGATAAATGACACCATCATCCTCATCTGGTTGAGCCAGTACTGCATTAGGTTTAGTATACATAACAGGACAATCGGTCCCACTAAATTTACATTTATCGAAGTCATTACCTACAATTATATCAATCCCAGGAATGGGCAACTGCTCACTGACTGCTACAGTGCACCAACCTGGTGTAATAGAAGAATTCAGGTTAACCTTAATTAATGGTACACGCTGGATGAGCCCTCCAAGTCCCTGCAATAACACTACCTCTCCAGTGTCTTCTGTGCTAACATCAGTAAGAACACGGCGAGAAATTAAAGACTGGGAAGCACCAGTGTCCCTTAACAACTGGACTGGTTTCCAGGTTCCACTAGTACATAATAGGGTTCCCGAATGTAGGTATGGATCAAAATTAGTCATCCACTTGGGCATGACTGAAGCAACATTGGCATTAATGGTTTGCAAACCCCTACTCAATATTAGACCAGTTGGTCTCAACTCTGGGTGCAAAGCATAACATGAATTTACCACATGACCTCTTCTCCTGCAATGCGTGCAATACCTGCTAGTGGTCGGAATAGCCGAACCCACTGCAGGCTTATTCACTACATTACTTAAGGTTGACAACCCTGTCGGTTGTTTCTCAGATTTAGGCTTTACAGGAGAAGGGTTAAGGGGAGAAGGTGAAGTAGCTGGTCGAGTCTGGAAAACATGTTGTTTATGAGCATAATGATTAGTTTTAACATTGAAATGATTAATGGGTGCTCTAAAAGGCACTTTAGTAAGTAGTTCATGCTCATCAGCTAGCTTGGCTAATTTTATAAGATCATTGGTTTGTTTATTTTCAGCCATAAACAAAGCTAATTTCTCTGGTAGACATCCCATTACTTCCTCAGTTACTATGAGGTCTCTCAAAGTCTCAAACTCTGTAATATTAAGTGCTTTAATCCATCTGTTAAAGTGATTTAGTTTTACTCTTACAAAATCAGAAATAGTCTGGTCATGTGCTCTTTTTAAACTTCTGAATTTTATTCTATGTGCCTCTGGGATCTGCTGGTAGGCATTTAAAATACTTTGCTGAACAAATTTAAAATCGAAAGAATTCTCAGCAGGCAATGATGCAAATACCTCTTGAGCTTTACCCTTAAATTGTCCTTGTAATATGCTAACCCATTGATCTACAGGCCAATTCATGCCGACTGCTAGTTTCTCAAAATGCAAGAAAAATATTTCTGGATCTTCTTCATTAAACTTAGGCAAATCTACACGTTTACTGTACTTAGAAGAACTATTTGTACTCTCTGGATTATTACTAGTGTCACCCAAACCTGCCGCAATCCTCTGCTGTTCTAACCTGTTATTATTTTCAGCCATACTCTGCTGAATTTCGAGTTGTTTAGTCTCATGCTCTGCCAGTTGTACTCGAGCCTCCAACATCTGCTGTTGAGTTACCAACTCAAGTTGTTTTTGCTGATTCTGCAACTCCAACCTCTCCTTATCTGCTTCCAATTCAAGTTGTTTATGCTGGTTCTGCAACTCCAACCTCTGCTTGTCTGCTTCCAGCCTAGCCATTTCTAATTTAGTCTCCAACTCCAACTTTAAGATTGCCACCTTGTCAACTGACTCTTCGTCTAACTCTCCCAAACACTCTTCTTCAAGTCTCTCCTCTTCCACCAAGTGTGTGACAATAACTCTTAACACTTGAGCTTTCAACATTTTACTGGAAACTGCTAGGTTCAATTTATCAGCCAGCAACAACAAACCAGACTTCTTTAAGTCTTTAATTTTACCAAAATTTGGCTGATCTACCAGCGCAACAACCTGATCCTCCATGGTTGGCTCAATAATCACCACTTACACTTGCAACAACACTGAAAATTATGCTTGGCCCCTGGCACAAGCTGAATACTTACCTCAAATCGTGAAGCGTTGAAAAGTTTTCACAGCAGCTCAGATTGAACAATAATTACACAGGCTTGATTAGGCATCACTAGATAATCACAGAGTACCTAGGAAGGCAATTGCTATTAATAATTAGCACTGTTAATTGTACAAACATTACAGGGAATTAATGGTATAAGATCCCGGACACAGGCCTCCATTTGTTACCACCCTCGAGACTAAATAAGGTTCTTCTCCCAGCAGTGTACATAAAAGATTTAAAATAGGCCTTTATAAAACAAGTCTAGGGGGTATAAGATAAAGCACTGCATAAAATGGGGAACAATATATTTATGCTAAGGGGGACAAACATAATTAAATGGTACGTAAATACAGCCAGAAATATTTATCAGCATGCAAATTAAAATAAAATCCTTATCGAGCAACGAGCAATATCAACAGCACTTTAAAAAGCTTAAATGGGAGAATACAATATCATCTGACCAGGAAATAAAAACTTTGAATGACTAAATATACAAATCAAGGACTTAACTTAATACATGTCTTCACTCGACCACAGCCACCACGCTACTGCCGGAGTGCTGGCTTCGCCTGGAGGGCGTCCACCAAAATATCAACTAACTATCCACATAACATTGTGGAATTACTAATAAAAAATGGTAGTACTAAATATCAAGACATTATTAATTATAAGAGTACACAATTACATTAATTTATACAATAGCATTTACTGACAAATAAATAGGAGTAATAAATCAAGGTTAAATCATAAACACTCGCTTGACAACACTTTCCCACGCTACTCACATATCCAACCTGATCAACCCCCACAGAGAAACACATGAGAATTGTAACACGAAAGCCTCATACAATAATATGCAACTCAAGCACACTAATACATTCTATAATATATATCATATAACATACAAAATCTCATATCATACAACTGGATGCTATAATAATTAGAGAATAAGACAATACAGTAATACAATAATTAAGAGTAATGAGAGGATCTTAACAAGATTCGTAACAAGCGTATCAAATACTGAGGTCTGCCAGAAATCACGTCTGCCAGTCCCAAGCGTCCACAGTGTGTACACGTAATTACGGGTCGTGGCTTAAATTGTAGACACGTTATTAATAGGCAAAGCACTACAGAACACGTGGGGAGGTAATTGGTGAATATTAAGGGAGTTTTAACATAATTCTTGTTGGCAAACTCTTCAGTCATATCTCCACGCACGCGCCTCTCTGCTCATCAGAGCTGCCTCGTGAGGTAAGTAATTAATGGCTTCTCCTCCCTCAACCCGCTCTCGCATTCACCACAGAAATTATTAATCACGAATTATTCATTTCCGCGCAATTATTGATGAAATGCAATAATAGGAACGAGGTTGCATTTATAGGGATTTAATAATTATCATATTCTCGATAAATGATCTCTAGCGAGAAATGGAGATGATATTTATACACTCCATAGCATTCGATTGTAACAGAATAAAAACTGTTACTAAATAATTTCAATTAATAACTCTCGATTTTACATGATCGGGAGTCATATCATCAGCAATAGGCTCAGATTCAATTATATTAACACTACCGTTAGTGGTATTAATAACTACTGTAATTAGTGAAGTGATGATAAATGTTGGAAATTTCCAACATAAATCCGGGGGGAGAAAACTCGGGTCGCAGTGCCATGTTGAGTACTGACGTACCTATCCCGAAGTTAGTATTAAGGTTAGAATGTTAGTACAGACATAACGGATGTCCCTTAATTGTCAAGGACATACAAGAATTTAAGACATGAAATTTAATGTCATAATTAATAGCTTACACAAACAAATTAATGATTAAATCATACAATTTAAGTAACTGAGAATCCACTGTGAGGTGAATGTCTGGGTCATTGTGACTTGTAATTGATTGGTTACTAGACATCACAACACAGTATCATCATGATTACTCAAATTGGATGAAAAATTATTTGCTCTCAGTCAGAGCTATAATAGGCTTGTAGTTTCCGTTTACATTGTTGAGCAGCTGCTCTAGTTGGGTGGGTGCTCGGTGGATCAGAATTGTTATCCTCGGAAACTGTTGAAGCTGGTTCTGATAAACACTCTCGTTCTGCTAATTCGAGAGGTATCAACTTCTCTAATGTCTTTAGGGTAGTAGTGCCTCGGCACAAAACCCGTACTGCTCTCAGGATGCCTTGGTGATCTGGGTGGATAGCAACAATTTTGCCTATAGGCCATTCTGACCTTGGTCCATCACTGTCAACTAGTACTAGATCTCCTGGTTTAAGTTGTACTTTATTATAGGGGCTCGAAGCTCCATAGTGGTACTCTCGTAGAGCGGTGAGGTACTCTCGAGTCCACACCTCATTCCACCTTTCAATTACTCTTGAGAGATGTTGGTAACTTTGTACTAAGTCACTCCTGGTTACATAGGAAGGGTCGACGGGGTCCTCTTCTGCCAAAGGTATCAGAGGGCTCAGCAGGCCTCCATGTATTAAATGCGAGGGACTCAGAGGCTCTCTCTGTGAGAAATCATCTGATAGGTAAGTTAATGGGCGATTGTTGACTCGCGCCTCAATTTCCACGACGAGTGTTTGGAGTTCGGAGTAACTAATTTTCTGTCGATGCAAGGTCTTCCTTAAACACTTCTTGACAGTCCCTATCATACGTTCGTAGAACCCACCTTGCCAGGGGGCTCTGGGAGCAATAAATTTCCAGTGGCATTGTCGTCTCTGCATGACAGACTGCACTTCTGGATGATTCCATATCTCTCGTAAGCAGGCTTCTCCTGCCACAAAATTTGAGCCATTATCAGATATCATGAGTTTGGGACAGGATCTGCGAGCTGCAAATCTACGAAAAGCTTGGATGAAGGCTTCAGCACTCATGTCAGAAGTCACTTCTAAATGTACGCCTCGTGTGGTAGCACATGTGAAGAGGCAAATATAAGCTTTCACTGGTATCTTATCCGGATTGCCAGTGAGAAGCAAGGCTCCTGTGTAATCGACACCAGTGGTCTCAAACGGACGAAGATGAACTACCCTCTCTTTAGGGAGTGGTGGAGGTCCTGGGTAAGGACACACTCGAGCATCGTAGCGTTGACAGATTATACAGGACTTAATAATTGATTTGACAGTTTGACGACCTTGAGGAAGCCAATATTTCTGTCTGAGGTCGGTGAGAGTGTCTAACACTCCACCATGCAAAGTACCATATTGATGGTGATGTAAAACTAGAAGTTTGGTAATAACGTGGTGACGTGGTAGAAGGATTGGATTCTTTGTGTCCAAATCAATTTTTGCATGAAGCAAACGTCCTCCACACCTTAATATATTATGAGTGTTGGTATCATACCAGATACCTAGAGACTTGGTTAATTTATCTGGAAGATTTTCATATTCACTTCCATATGTCTCTTGTTGTGCACGTTTGATCCAGTAGATGATAGGATTGGGAAACTTATGCTTGATTCCTATCTTGGCAAGAAAATCAAACACATGTGCTGTCACTCTTAATAACTTACTCAAGTTAGAATAATTGTGAGGATTAATAGCTGAGACTCGATGAGGTTCTGGGTCTTTCATGGGAGTAGTGATACTGGTCACTATGACTTGTGGTTTCTGTTTGGGCCACTGACCACTAACAAGCCATGAAGGTCCATTAAACCACATCGAAGACTTACTTAGCTGTTTAAATGTTAAACCTCTTGATAAGTAATCTGCAGGATTGTCCTTAGTGGGGACATGTCTGAATTTATATCCAGCAGATAATTCATGAATTTCCCTAACGCGATTACTAACGTAGGGAGTTTTATTATTGTTATTTCTTACCCATTGTAAGACTGCCTCATTGTCTGACCACACTACGATCTCACCAAAGTGAATATTATTGAGTGTCTTGGTCAGGCAATGAGCCAATCTTACTCCCACTAGCAATGCAGTTAACTCCATTTGAGGTAAAGATCTCTTCTTGATTGGAGCAACTCTCGCTTTAGATGTGAGTAAAATTGATTGTGCACTATTGACTAAGTAGGCTGCAGCGCCATATGCTTTGCCAGAGGCATCGCAAAAAATGTGCAAATTTGTAGGTAAGTTTTGTCCTGAAGCATTACGAGGAAATTTCAAAACACCTAATTGATTGAAATCCGCTGCGAGTATTTGTCATTTCTCTTGCAACTCAATTGGCAACGGATCATCCCATCCCATATGTTTCTGCCAGCATTCCTGCATTAGGAGTTTGCCCCTTATTAATATAGGACTAAGTAAGCCTAAGGGGTCAAATGGTTGACTGACATATGAGAGCAATTTTCTCATGGTAAGGGTTGAATTATTGGTTTGTACTGACTTGATATTCATCTCGTCAGTACCTGTGTTCCATTCCACACCCAGAACTTTTAATTGATTAGGTGTTGGAAATAACCAACAGTTCTATACATCATTGTATTTATATAACCAAAGTAGTTAATAAAATTACTAACTTATAAATTTAATCATTATCATGATTTATTCATTGCCAAATTCTTCCTAGTACGTGAGGAACAACAGGCAGCAACATCAATTTTCTCCACATTTAGTTGGATTTATAACAAGAGTCCAGTTTATCATTTCCTTTACTAAAAATAGTTAACTTTGATTTCGTAGTATACTATTACTTACTGGAACTCCCTATTTAACTAACATTTAAACATTGTAGAGGAAATTACTTGATGCAAATGATTTACTTTAATTTCCTCGATTGGCTGCACAACTTTTAGTAAGTCAATTTATGATACCAGAACTTCTATTTTATCATAGAAGAATTTAATGTGATATTAATACTTGCTATTACCTCTTCCTTCCTTAGTCAATTGCAATAAATACATATTCATTTACGCTCGAAAGCCGCGCATGCGCAATAAGGAGCAGGAGGAAGAAGGGAGAGCGTCACTTGACACGTGAACGAGAGCACGGACGCCATTAACAGCGTGTAGCAGAGCTGTTTCGACCTATTTATTTCGCTCCCACGATCAGTTGAGCGGTGCCGCGTTATCTGGCACAACATAGCCGTGTCATAGACTATTATACGAGCATCTCAGAGTCAACGTCTTTCAAGCAGCAGCTGGAGGACGAAGAGTTGCTCAAGTCTTCACACCAACGACACGAGGCTCGGCTGCTAAGTTTACCCTTTTTGTTATTATGTGGCCACTTTTAACATTTAGGTAGGCAGTCGTTAGGCCGAATGCAAACCAACAAAATATAGTACGTGTCTTAATTAAATTTGCCATCTAATTATATGATTATCAGTTTATTTCTATGATACAAATTGTTCAGACATTAGCTGATAATTTACTACCGTCATCCTCATGATTTAGGATGTAAATGTAATTACCTATTGTGTAGAAGATTTCTACAATGTAATTGCCTTTCAGTACCAAGGCGACTTCAACCGAGGTGCTAGGCTTCCCCACCGTTCTGTGCAACAATTTACCCTATGCAACACGTCGTCGGTGGAGCGTAGCAACTGATTACTTCTAGATTCACAGCTAAGCTGTCCATTTTCATCAGTAGCAATAACTCCATAGTTACAGTAGTGATCTCCTAAAGAGATCAATGATACTAACCCTTTGATTTACTGATGTTGCTCAACATTTCAGTAGTATATTGAGGTGCATTTACCTCCATCAATATTATATTCTATATTTTTACTCACACATTTGATTTACTCTGGTGAAGAACCAGCACCAGAATAATGCTAGGGATGTATTAATCTTTTAGCATGTAACCCCCCAATTTTGTGTAGTGAATTTGACTCCATTCATATAATCATTACAGTTTTACCAAGATCCATAGGACACTAGTTCCTAAGATCAGTTTTTCCATTGTCTCTTTGTTTTCCACTTTTTCTCAAAAAGTGGTGGTCCTTCATAGCTATCGAAGTATATATATTTACATTTATTTAATTATTAGTTACTGGGTCTCAGAGCCTTAAACAAGTTATTATTATTGGAGTCAGGTTTTCCCCACAAAATTTTGGTCCTTCGAACCTAGATAGCTGAGAATCAAGCTATCCTCAATCATTATTAATTAACTATTTACTAACACCAATTAGTGTGTTAACATTATTAGGCTATTTACCAATATATTTCATTATTTACGGCTGTCAGCAGACTGCCCATATTATAGCCTTAAACTCATTTATTATTATCAACATTTCTATTAATACTTATGCATAAAGTAACCTTAGTGTTATACATTTATAAATTTTCACTTGTGTTTCTAAGCACAAACATATATATCCAAACAAAAAATCCCAAAAACATAGCACCATATATCTATATTACTGCACCATTGCATTTATGCCAACCTTTGATGAGGTAGGATATTTAGACTGTAATTGTACTAGTGTTTGTACAAATGCAGCCTAAATCATTTAGTCATTCCTAAGTAGGAATTATTTACGAGTACTGTACTAGACAGTACTGGTGTACATACATATTATTTAGATTGTGCTGACCCTGATTTGGGGTGGGATTACCAAAATTCTTTTGTGCTTTAACATATTATTCGTGTATTATTATTTTTGAGTACTGCCGAATGTTCACTGTTGGATCGAATGGTGATAATTGATGAGCTAACCGGACGAAATCCAATAGTGGCATTCGAATACTACTCAAAAATATTAGCTATCTATTGTTAGGTAGGCAAATTAACCTCTAAACGAGGTATTATAGTCTATTCAATACATTAGGCTATTATATTAGTATTGAGCTCCATTGAATGAGCCAATATCCCAGTTACATCAGTAACAACTATTTACATTCAGACCAGCCCTTACCCAGCAAGATGGAAACGGCTGACAAAATGAAAAGGACCCTTACCGGTCTGAAAGGTCACTTGACCCGACAGATTACCAAGTGTCAAAATCTGTCACAACAGTCACCTGTTGACTATATTGAATTAGAAGACTTACTTCAAGTTGCTGAAAGCAAATTCGAGCATATTAAACAGCATATGAATCTGTACTTGACAGAACTTTACCAAACCTCAATAGGTGAAACTGAACTTGAGGACATTGTAAATGATTTAGCCCAGTACGAAGATGATGTACAGGCTAAACTTCAACCCTTCAAAAGGCAAATTGCTAAAAACAAATTAAGAACAGCCTCTACTGCACATCCAGATCCTGATGTCAAATTACCTCAGATCAATATACCCACATTCTCTGGTAACGAGAATGAGAGTTGGGATGATTTCTATAGTAAATTCGTGGATGCAGTAGACTCTAAAACTAACATCCCTCAAACAACTAAGTTCACTTATTTACAAGGCTTGTTACGAAATGAAGCCTTGAAGGTAATATCTAACATAACACTGACCAGTGATGGTTACGACCTAGCTGTTCAATTGCTTAAGAGCAACTACGATAACAAGGAAAGAACTATTACTATCTTAGTCCAAAAATTGCTGGATTTACCATCTGCTAATAATTCTACAGATTCTCTCCAAACTTTTAGACTAGAGCTAGAGTCTCTACTCAAGGCCTTAAGCCTTAAAGTCCAAATTCAGACTGCTGAATGGATGACAAAAGTAGTTGTAAGGCGCAAATTACCGAGAGAGACTTTAGATAAATTGTGTACTATGTACAATAAAACCTCTCTGTCCATGAATGAAATTACAGAAGGTTTACATACCCTAGTCGAAAGACAAAGAGCCAACCAAGATGGGAAGAGTGTTTCAAACTTCTCTACTAACTCTCATCATAAACCCCAACGTACTGCAACTACTGTAGTAAAACCAGATCACAATAAATCATCTCCAAAATGGAAATCTGGAAATGTAGGTACATACACAGTGAACCCTATAAACCCCGTAGTGAGCACCACTCCTACGACTTCTCCTACAGTGAAGAAGTGTTTGTTCTGCAATAATGAACATCTTACTTATAAGTGTAGTACTTATCCAGACCATAACACCCGAATTCATCGTTTGCAAGAATTACACAGATGCACAAGGTGCACGGGTCCTCATGACCCCAATAGCTGTACTGTCTCCTTACGTATGTGCAACAAGTGCCACAAGGGTAGACACCATTATTCCTTGTGTGGTAGTGATCAATCAAGATCAACCAATCCTCATAAGAAGACTACAAATTCTACTTCTGTACAGTATTGCAAAGTGCATCAAGACATAAGTGTACTTGCAACAGAGTCGACTAACACAACTACGTTACCAACAGCTCAATTAAAATTAATCAATAAGGGTTCTAGGATTTCCACTCGTGGTCTCTTTGACCAAGGTTCGCAGAAAACCTTTATTTCTCAACAACTAGTTGATCAGTTGAAACTGAAGCCTATTGCTCGAGTGAATTTGAATATCTCTGGATTCCTAACCAATAGTGGCCCTCGTGACTACCAGGTTGTTAAAGTCTTGGTACGTTTAGGAGGCTGCACCAGCCCAATACAAGCCATAGTCGTTGACAAGATCCCCTCAGATTTACATGTTACAGGTCTTGCTCAAACAGTCAAATTTCTTAAACGCAGCGGTATTAGGCTAGCAGATCATAAAATAAATACAGACTGTCTCAACGATGTAGGTATTCTTATTGGAGCTGACTTTTATTATAGATTTATTACTGGATGCACCAGGCAACGAGGTGTAAACTTGTTGCTGTCAGCTGGGGGTAAACTACTCACAGGACCGGTGTTGATCCAACAACATTCTAAATCTACTAGTAATCAACCAACTAATTCAATAGTTGCATGACTAGGCCTAGAGCAGTCACCACTACATGTCAGAGACGAAACCGAGGATGATGAGTCCAATCCCCCTGTTCATAAATTATGGGATTTGGACACCTTAGGCATAGTCCCTGATCAACCCAGTCCAGATGACACATGGACGTATCAACAATATCTTGATACTGTGATTTTCCAAGATAATCAATATTGGGTGAGACTCCCATGGAAGCTGAACCACCCACAGCTTCCAGTAAATTATTTCATGGCCTCAACCCAATTAAATTCTCAATTAGCTAGGCTACGGAAGCAACCAGATAAATTGCAACTGTATCATGCTTTAATACAGCAACAACTTGCTAACAAATTTATAGAAGTTGTTGAAGAAGACAACCATAAGACAGGCCATTATTTGCCACATCATGCTGTCCTGAAAGAATCAGTTACAACACCAATCAGGATTGTATTTAATTGTAGTGCCAAATTAAAGGCAGACAGCGTGTCACTAAATGATTGTCTACAAACTGGACCTAGCCTAACCCAAAGACTACAAGATGTCTTATTACGATTTCGCTCTGGTGTTTTTGCCTATACGGCCGACATTAGTAAGGCCTTTTTAAGAGTAGGCTTACAAGAGACGGATCGTAATTTTACTAAATTTCTATGGGTGAAAGATCCACAGGATCCTAATAGCAAAATCATTACTTATAGATTTGCCTCAGTACTGTTCGGAGCGACATCTTCACCATTCTTACTCCAGGCTACTCTGGATACTGTCGGGGTTTCACGGTGTTCTCGTTAGAGAAGGGTTAAAGCAACAGTAGACTGGATCTCCTTTCCAGGCGGTTGCTCCAACAATAACCCTTACTCACCGTCGTTCGGCGGGTCTTCCCTCAATCCTCTAGGCTCCACTGCTGGCTCGGAGAGTATCCCAGTCGATCTCATAACCGGCCTTTAGATTATAAGATGAGTGGGTGCACAGATCGTTCCCTCAATCTGTGGCCCTCCCGACACCGAACTCTTTCACAGCCTTCAAGGTCGCCAACTGGTTTTTTAGATGTCCAGTAACACTGCAGTGGTTAGGTGTAATTGTGGTAAGAGCCAAATCCAGTAATATAGTATCAGGCAGGTCACTCTGCTTTACATCCTCACACGGTCACAAGATAAATGGAGGGGATGATATCAAAACACCAAAGAGTTTGGTATTTTACTTAAAAGAACAACGAGAAATATATAATGCATCAATGTATCAGAATAATATATGAAATCGCTCCATTCATAGCAATATTCTAGAGCGCACCATATGTCAA
>WNGS01002594.1:71483-91877 GCA_020271785.1 Procambarus virginalis
CTATGTTTCCCATATAAGTGTTATTTGATTAAAAAATGATGTTCTGTTATATCAATAAATAAATGTGTGTCATTCATAAATTCTTTACTTCTTGCGTTGACGATAATAGGAGGTGTACCTCACTAGCGAAACTACTCCCCAGGAAACATGTCAGCGCTTCCTGAAACATGTTTTACAGCTCTGACACAGGGTCATACTCCTGAAACAGGTCAGTCGCTTCAGATATAGGTCACACGCTCCTTGGCTCGACTGGAACAATCCTCAGCCCCACTTACAGAGTTATCTCTGAGACAATTTTTGATTAAGAAGAAAGATCTGGGAAAATTGTTTTAGTAAAGTGATCAGTCATTTTGAATCCTACCATTACCATAAAAAATACTTCAGAGCGAAAAAGCACGTACTTTGTAATCTTCTATAAACTCACACTTTTGATTCTATTGACACTCAGAAACAATACTGCGTGTCGTGGGGAAACAGCGCACTGCCAGGGAAAGGTGAGACATGGATTCTTTTTTAATTAAGTTGTTTACCAGACGAGATCTGTTCAAAAGAGTTTCTCGGTTCCTTAGATGTTTCGCCGGTTCCTGGGTTATGGAGCTGGCTCCTTGGAATGTGTGACTGGTTCCCAGAATGTGTGGTTTTACTGGGATGTGTATAAATAGATATGTCTATGCAAAGAATGAGATTGTTTTGCATTTTAAAATGATTATATACAAAGACGAATCATATATGGAAATGTAATTAAAAATGTGTGGGTTTTTTTTTGTGTTCAGATTTGATATTATATTATTGCTGTTTGTATCTTTTAGTAAAACTTAGTTAAAACTTATTTCATGAATTACTATTTTTTGTTGACATATTAGAAAAGAAAAGAAAATAGTTGAAAAGGCTTATCCTCACGCTTAATATTTTGACGCCGAACGTATATCTATAAAATTTTTAGTGTATTTAGCGGTCTCTATCAAATCTCCTCCCCTCTGTCCTCCTACCCACTATCTCTTTCTGGCTGTTTCTTGCCTATGTTCTCTATTCTCTATCCTCCGATCTTTCTTTCTACGAACTCTTTCACTATTACACTCCGTCTCTAAATGGCTTTCTGTCTCAGAAATTACAAGGTAAAAACAAAGGTGGTAAATGTGAAATTCTACGGAAAACACATCTGTTACAGCGGCATCGCTACAGAGATCCGATAAATTTTAAAACATGTAATTTACGCCAACCCTAACTGGCTTGTGACACTCACACCCCTCATCTTCAGTCTGGAAAGTTTGCCTAAGCTAACTCCTAATAAATTGGCCCTTACTATGGGCAGGACGAAGAAAGACTGAAGGGCAGATCAGGCAGATAAGGAAACAACATTATATTATATTTGTCCAGTAAAAGAGAATGTCGAGATTGCAAGGCCACAACGTATTGGGGCTTGGCTCAACTAATTTTCCAGATCACACATGACGAGTAGAGATGCAATACTAGGGTTGTCTCTGTAGACAACATCTCACCAAATCATCGGCTCGTTGTTAGCCTCCATCGATATTCATTGTCTAAAGTTGTGTTTTTCGTTGATTAGTGACAGGTGCTATGTTTCGTAATATAAAGTTCAAGACGAAAAAGGGAAAAGCGAAGCAAGAAACAGACAGCAGTATAGGCATACAGAAAACCAGTAAAAGGAAAAGCAGACAATAGTATTGAAAAGATGAACGCCAAAGAAGACGATGGAAAATATGTATCTGTAAAGGGAAAAAACTAGAAAAAAAATAAAAAATTTTTTTATAAAGTAATTTAAATAATGAGAGAAAAGAAGTAGAAAATAAAAAAACAATCAATAAATTCTTATACAAGAATGTGCAAAAAAAACAAATAGTATTCATATTGCTGTATGATTTCTTAGTACAACAAAAATCAAAAGCAAACTCACAATGGTGGCTAAACCCTGCAGGACGATGTATGGTATTCGATCAACAGTATTCAGTGGAGAGATTGTTTTTGCTCCCTGAAATGCATATTCACATAGCAAAGTATTTGCCTTGGTGAAAATGATCAAGTTAATTTGCCCAATGCAGTGTCATAATTTTTGGCATCACCAGTGTCTTACAGTGTATCAAAGATATCATAAACTCTATCACCTGCATAGCGAAGTAGAAAGGCACGACATTTCTTTACAGCATTTTGAATGATCGGGCAAACTCCACAAAATTAGTCCAACCTCTTAAAGCAATGACCCACCTCTGTAGAACAAGGTTTGTTGGTCCAAGTCAGGATACAAATGCAGGAAAACTGAGGTATATATATGCCATATTTACTGAATAATAATTTTAAAATTATCACTTCCAAATGTTCGCTCAGAATAATATAACACTCTAATAGAAAATGTATAATGTTATTCAGAATGAGAAAAACGTAGAGAGTAAGATGTAACTTAGGTGAGATGTATGAGGTGTGAGTGACGAGAGAGAAGAAGAGGAGAGATAGACCCGGCGAAGATTTTAGAGAAGAGAGAGCGGAGACCAAAGAGAATGAGTTCAAGGAAAGCGGAAACTATCAAGGGCAAAGACCGCCAAGGTCATTACGACGTTATATAGTCGACACTTGAAGGGGCATCAGAATAAGAGATTTGGGACGGGAAGGGTGGGCAGGAATGGTGACTCAACCACTTGGACGGGTCGGGGATTGAAAGCCGACATGCATGAAGCGAGGTCGTCGCATACGTCAGCCAACGTTAGGACGTATGTCCTATATGACACTGAGAGGACGACCGTATGAGATGAGAGAAGAGACGAGAGAGAAGAGATGGAGGGAGAAGATGAATGAGGATCGAGAATGAGAAGAGACCGAGAGAAAACGCGAAGGGACAGGTGAAAAGAAAAAAACAGACAAAAAGATAAGTAATAGGGAGAAATAGCAGGGTAGTGAGGAGCATAAGTGGGAGTAGAGTTGGCGATATTGGGAAGAAAGAAACAGAGCGAGCGTGGAGAAGGGTGGGACAAGGATAGAGGATCAGCGCAGAGAAATAGAGTATGGGATGAGATAAGAGAAAGGGGGGAGATATGGAAGAGGAGACGGTACAAGAAATAATGCCAATAAGTCATACACGTACAGAATAAAAAAAGAGTACCAACGGAAGAGGGAAGAACGATGAAGTAAAAATGACGGCGGGGAGATGGAAGAGTAAGAAGGCCCGAGAAGTGGGGAGAGAATAAGAAGTCAAGGAAGAGGCAGCGACGGAGATAAGTTGTAGCTTCGAGAATTGTAGATGGAATGTAGAGGTGAAGTTATTAAAAACCATGTCAGACAAACGGAGAAAAACTGACGCAGAGAAAAGGGGGTGGCGGCCCACTTTGTAAGAGAGATAAATGGTATAAAATGAATTCCGTATCGTTAAGAACAAATAAATATATGTGGATCGGACAAATGCTGTCTAATCGGTCGATGCTGACTGACTAAGACGAATACGAAGTAATCGTGACAAGCTTTGGGCAAGCATATATGAGTGCACACAATTATGCCTCAGAGGATACGAACCCGTGATGCCAAAGTGCAGCGCAAGACAACAGGTGACTGTCTTCCACTTGCACTAGAGAGCGCGGTCCTGGCGGACTGGTAGATAATGTTAGCTTCGAGTAACACACGTGGGGAGGCTAATTGCAAGAAGAAAATCTATGAAATTTAGTTAAGTTTCCAGAGATGACGACGAGCTGATGTGGAAATGTTCTGTGTATACTGTGGACCCTCATGTGTCGTGACGAGCTCCTGGGTGAGTTCTGAGGGGTTTATGTGGCCTAATGTGGTTGTTTACGTCGGAGTGAGAATAACACAGCGACGACCTCATTTCGATGTAAGGTTGGTGTCGAGTTCCGATGGTCTTAATGGCTGGATTCCATTCTTTCTCCCTCGTTCCATGCCAGCTCTTTTTTTTCATATTCATTCAAGTTTCAGTAACAATTATAACCTGCCTTTCCTATAATAATAATAATTTTACGCAAACGTAGATGTCCCAAATCTTAAAGATACTTATGAATTTTAACAATATACTATAATCACTAAATATACCAAATAATTTACCTCTCCTAGCTTGAAATCAATAATGCCAGCGAATACAACTTGGCCAAGAAAGAGGTTGGTCAACTAGAGACTTTCACTTTGGTCTCTACACTGTGGACCGACTAACAACAGTGTCTGCATCCTGAAACGGACACTCGAGTATGAATGAAAATATCTTCAACGGTAAAGTACTGCACTTTTTTAAAGGCTTAAAAGTCTGATAAGTTTGGCATGGAGATTCTTTCCTAATAGCCAGTGTATTATTGGGTGATGAGCCAAACACCAAACATTGTGTTAATGATTAATATAGTTACGAGCCAGAACATGCATTAAATGTAACTTGACAACATGCTAGTGTAACGCCAGAGTCCTCGCCCTGTCGGTGTGCATGCGCACCTGGTCTATCGTGTGCGGGACGGTCTGGGGGGACAGGGTGGAAGAGCATGGGGCCCGGGCTTCAGCTGAACGGGGACAGCTTGCGTGGAGTTAGGAGAAGATAGTTGTGTGTGGGGATGGGTAGGAACCCGTGGGCATGTGGGTGGGTGTTTGGTTTGAGCTAGATTGAGGGTGCGGGTGGCTGTGGTGTTGTTAGCGGTACGTAACGCTAAAAATACCTGAGATACTGGCACCGGTTATGCTACACTGCATCGTAAAGCGTCGTTTCGGTATCAGCAACAGCAGGTCAACCAGGAAGAGCCAGGATCTCCTCTTCTCACGCAGAGAAAGCACACAATTCCAGCACCAGACTTGACAACGTTAGGGGTAGAACCACCATTGGGCTAACCCCACACTCCAACAGGTTACCGCGGGCAATTGGTCCACAAAGCACAACCCGTTAATTACAGTATTTACCCAAGTCTTCATAACGTCGATAAATCTTACCAATTTGGCAGCATAAGCCCATTTGTTTCGAAGGTTTGCCCGTTGAGCTGTTTACAATACCTATTAATCATCCACCATGTTATGATCCATGTCATGCCACACTTGTAAACCACTCTATACTGTCATTCATTTGTTTTTCCCTGTTAGTTAACCCTAAGTCTAAACTGGTGATTGGTTTTCTCTGGCGGGTGGGTGAGTCACTAAAAGCACTGTGTGCGTGAAGAAAGCTATCGTCAAATTAATTCTAGAAAATCACTTAGAGCTTCACTTTCCAGATTGTTCAACCACTATCGTGACATCACCACTAAAATATCAAAGTAACAATGACATCAGCACACAATACTGATGTAAGATCTAGAGCCCTAGATATTGTTGACCCATAGATGCTTTGCCATCACATTCTGGTCTAAATTGGTGGCCTATATATAACATCTATTATAATATTATTTGCTATTTTCGTTTAATTCAATCAAAATGGTTCTGTGTGTGGCTGCGTTTTGATTCCCTCTTTGAAACAACATTTCAAATGTCCTAAGCATAAAATATGGAACTATCCATCTCGTGAGTCTAAGAACTCTTATGACTGTGATGTGAAGATAGTGATGGCAGGTAATGGTGTGATGAGATGAGTCTAAGATAATAGGACTGCATCTATTATCGAAGAATGCATGCGCGTGCGTGGCGGTTACGTTGAAGGTACGGATAATATCATTTTTCTGTGCAGTCAGGAGCATTTAATTCGTTATTTTATTTCTTAGACTTCTACTGTTAGTGAATACCCTAAGTGAATTGTTAATTTAAGGACCTTCTCCTTCCCTGTGGATCATTTGCCACAGTAATTCCTTGCTGCACAACACATACTTTTATTACGCTCTTCCTCCACATCAATTACCGCTACCTAATCTACTAACGCAGTTAAACCCCACAAACAAACACCATTCTTACACACTTCTTGTCCAACGAAAGTCGCCATAACACAGACAGACAACCCAGCTCTCGATAGAGTGCATCCCACATCAGGGCGAGGCATACATTCATTCCTTCATAAGAAGTGTTGTCCAGTTGTCTATGAGAAGATATTGCTATTTGGTGCAATTCGCCAGCGGCAATTGACACCAACAAATGCTCCTCAGAATCCGTTCATTTCCCACTTCCTTTCTAGGAAGAATGCCACATGATCGGGATTCATCCATTGCTCCTAACTAATTCTTTGCTGTCTTGATCTTTGGGCAATTAGTGTCCTCACTCCTAGAACTCGCCAAACAATTCAAGTTACCCTCATGCAATCTAAACCAATACATGGTTTTGTTCCCATTTCCCTTCAATAAGTATCAATTATGTTTCCAACACAATATACCCAATTCCCAGCTCCCCGATAAGCAACACTTCTCTTAATCTGATTTCACCATCTTCTTCTGGCAGCAAAAACGGTTCTGGTGTAAAAAATTCTCACCTGGAGAAAATCTCCACACCAACCCAAAAATTCGCTTTGGATCTCCCTTCCTTTACGAGCAGTTTGACGGGAACAACCTGCGTTTCAATTGCCTCTATTAAAAGGTTCTTAAAGGGTTGTCTTAAATGTAAGGTTCTTTCAATATCTTTTGTTATCCCATCTTGGGTCATTAGTAATCGAATCTATCACATTTGTGTGGTTATAACTTTACGTTGGCCGTTGGCTTTTGTTTTTAGAATATTCATTAAAAAAAAATTAAAGTTAATATGTGAAATCCACAATCGGAGATCCCTACACATAAAGATCAACTAATTCGCTTGAGGTTTTCATGTCATCGCTCGAAGGGGACCGGCCACACCCACCATATCCAGGGGTAAGCTTTCCAATATCAAATTTGACCCAAGAAAAAATTTCTCTAGGCTATTAAAATCAGCTATCCCTTGTCAAAAATCCTGGCACTTGTAAACAGAAATTTTTCTCCTACAGGGATTATTCCATTCTATGCAATATGATTACTTTTGTGGAATCAATTTCCCTACTTCACCTCCTAATTTTCTCGATGATCAATCATCTGTGAGTCTTAAGAAAACATAAGATAACAATGGAAAAACTGTGAGAAGGGGGCCCTATGCCCATACGAGGCAGCTCCTAATTTTATAAAACCACCCAATTCACTTCTATTATACATGTTCCCAAACCCATGCTTTTGAAAAAATTCCCAGAGGGAAAACCCCCCTCCAACATTGTGTTACTGCGGCAATTGGGTTCCACAAAATTTCAAACACAAACCCTGTAACGAAAACGGATTGTACACAAGGTCTTCGTACAGTCTAAAACTTAATCCAATTTAACCCCATTGGTTTCGCGTCTGTCCGTGTTGTATACTTTTAATTTTACACCATTTATAATTTTTTCCCCCCTGTTATGTCCATTCATCCACTTTGTAAAAAAACCTATCATGCTCATTAAAATTTTTGTTTTTCACGTAGTTAAAACACAAATCACTAAATCTTAAAAATATTTTTTTCCGTGTTGGTTGCATAATGTGTTGCGTAATGAAGCATAATGATGTCCTGTTCACATGAGCTTGTGTTGTTTAGTGTTTGGATAATGTCTACTCTCAGGTGATGTTATGTAGCGATGGTAGGTGTTGTGTGGTGGTGATGTGTAGTGACGGTAGGTGTTGTGTGTGGTGGGAGTTTTGTGGTGGTGTGTGGTTGTGATGTATGGTGATGGTAGGTGTTGTGTGGTGGTGGTGTGTGGTGGTGGTGGGTGTTTTGTGGTGTTGTGTGGTGGTGATGTGTAGAGGTGGTGGGTGTTGTGTGATAGTGATGGTAAGTGTTGTGTGGTGGTGGTGGGTGTTGTGTGGTCATGGTGGGTGTTGTGTGGTGGGTGTTGTGTGGTGGTGGGACTTTTGTGGTGGTGTGTGGTTGTGATGTATGGTGATGGTAGGTGTTGTGTGGTGGTGATGTGTAGTGATTGTAGGTGTTGTGTGGTGGTGATGTGTAGTGATTGTAGGTGTTGTGTGGTGGTGGTGGGTGTTTTGTGGTTGTGATGTGTAGTGATTGTAGGTGTTGTGTGGTGGTGGTGGGTGTTTTGTGGTTGTGATGTGTAGTGATGGTAGGTGTTGTGTGGTGGTGATGCGTAGTGATTGTAGGTGTTGTGTGGTGGTGATGTGCAGTGATGGTAGGTGTTGTGTGGTGGTGATGCGTAGTGATTGTAGGTGTTGTGTGGTGGTGATGTGCAGTGATGGTAGGTGTTGTGTGGTGATGTATTGTGATGGTGGTGGGTGTTGTGTGGTGGTGATGTACAGTGATGGTAGGTGTTGTGTGGTGGTGATGTGTAATGATTGTAGGTGTTGTGTGGTGGTGATGTGCAGTGATGGTAGGTGTTGTGTGGTGGGGTTCTGTAATGACGGTAGGTGTTGTGTGGTTGTGATGTGTAGTGATGGTAGGTGTTGTGTTGTGGTGATGTATAGTAATGGTGGTGGGTGTTGTGTGGTGGTGGTGATGAGACGTTAAGTATTTAGGGAAGATGGCTACAGTTACGAGGCTGGTTGTTACAGTGTAGATGGTTACATTGTTTCAGGTTGTGTGAAGTAAATACGGTTACAATGATGATGGTTGTGACTAGTTAAGATGATTACAGTGGTGAAGACAGTGCGATAGTGTGTAGTAAATATGGTTAGTGATGATAGTCATTTGTAGTGAAGATCGACACCGTTGACGACTGTGTTGTAAAGTTACAGTGATGAAACTATTATATAATGAAAATGATTACGGTGAAGATATTGTGTGTAGTGAAAATGATTATAGTGAAGTTTTTGTGTGTAGTGAAGATGGTTACAGTGAAGATAGTGTGTAGTGAAGATGGTTACAGTAAAAAATAGTGTGTAGTGAAGATAGTGTATAGTGAAGATAGTGTGTAGTGAAGATGGTTACTGTGAAGATAGTGTAAAGTGACGATAGTGTGTAGGGAAGATAGTGTAAAGTGACGATAGTGTGTAGGGAAGATAGTTACAGTATAGTGTGTGTGTGTGTGTGTAGTGAAGATGGTTACAGTATTGTGTATGTAGTGAAGATGGTTACAGTATAGTGTGTGTAGTGAGGATGGTTACAGTATAGTGTGTGGAGTGAAGATGGTTACAGTATAGTGTGTGTAGTGAAGATGGTTGCAGTGAGGATATAGTGTGTATTCACCTAATTGTGATTGCGGGGTTTGAGCTCTGCTCTTTCGGCCCGCAAACTGTCAATTGTTACTAACTAACTAATTTTTTTCCTTCTTTTCTTCGTATTTTTTAAGTAATTGTTGACCATACATTTTGTATGAGCTTCGAGTATCTTAATACAGGATTGAATTCTTGTTTTTTGGTAAACCTTTTGTAAACTAAATTTTCCGTTATATAGTAAACAGTTTACTTAAGGTTCCCGGACATGGTAAACCATAGACCATATTGTTAGTATATATATGGTCTTCTGTGATGGTACATGAAGGTTTCTGATAATATGAACAAATTTCGGAAATAATGTTCCGTTTTGTTGGGAACGGTCTGAGGTAACCTATATACAGATATATCTAAGGGGAGCTATGGACTCAGGAGGTGATCTTGCAAATGTTATTTTTTTAACCTAAAAATATACCCATTAACCTTTACCTTTAATGGGTATATTTAACCATGAAATATACCCATTAAATATATCTATAATTAACCTATAAATATACAGATATATCTAAGGGGAGCTATGGAACCAGGAGGTGATTTTGCATATGTTTATTTTTTAATAAAATTATTCTTTATCTATATGTGCTGCCTAAGTTATTCCCTTATTTCTGAAAGATAAATGACGCATGATGAACACATTCATGTTTATTGATTGATTGATTGATAAAGATTAAGCCACCCAAGAGGTGGCACGGCCATGAATAGCTCGTAAATGTTTACTGCTTCCTTTAATTTAATTATATTCGTAGTGTTATTAAATAGTTTAATACATGTAAGGTGCATGCTATCATGTAAGGTTTTTTTTGACAAATTAATAAATAGAGCATTAGATAATTGGCCATTTTTTACAGAATATTTCTGCTGTGAAAATCGAAATTTAAAATCTTTGGGTGTTTAACTTATAGCATTTTTTACGAATTTTAAAAGATATTAAGTAAATTTTGTATGAAATAGCTTAGTCAATGTCATGTAGGTAACCCAAGACCCTTTAATTCAATTCCAGTGGCTCTAGACTGGCCATTGGTTGGTCTTCAGGAGAGAGGACCCTTTCTTTCCTCAATCTTCCTCCTGCTTTACCTGTCTTGCTGGCCTGAATATACCTGCTTTCAGAGTCTTCCCGGCATGGCGCCATCTGTTGAATAATTACCACATCTTCCTTTCCATTTTTTGGCTACGTATGATGATCAGACCACACACTAGAAGGTGAAGGGACGACGAAGTTTCGGTCCGTCCTGGACCATTCTCATTTTCGTATTGTGGTCTGATCAACATACTTTAGCCACGTTATTGTGACTCATGGGCTGCATTTGGCAACGTATGGTTTAGCAGGGAAAGTGTATGACGCATTTGAGATAACACCATATTCTCCACCCTCAGGTATGTTGGTCTCGTGGGGTCTCTCATCTGCCGGAAGAGCAGCGTTGGTGAGTATTTAGATACCTTAGATACAGGCATACTTTAGATATCTGTCATCTGTAGCTATACCTCGTTGCCCTTCACTCTCTGCCCAAACACTTTGACTCAGTCTCCTTCCTAACACTTGATTCGAGATGTATGCGAATTCTTTGGATAGATTGAGCGCTTAATGAAAGTTGCCGGGTATTAAATGTAATTAATTAAAATAACTATTTAAAGTTATTATTTAAATTAATGAAATTAATTATTTAAATTAATTAAATTCATTTATTTAAATTAATTAAATATAATTATATTATTTAATAAATATATTTGAATATAATTATTAATATCAAATAAATATAATTATTAATATTAAATAAATATAATTAAATATAATTATTAATATTAAATAAATATAACTAAACATAATTATTAATATTAAATAACTATGATGACCAGACCACACACTAGAAGGTGAAGGGACGTTTCGTTTCGGTCCGTCCTGGACCATTCTCAAGTCGATTGTGAGCATTCTCACAATCGACTTGAGAATGGTCCAAGACGAACCGAAACGTCGTCGTCCCTTCACCTTCTAGTGTGGGGTCTGGTCATCATACTTTAGCCACGTTACTGTGACTCATCGCCGGTATTAATTAACTATAATTAAATATAATTATTAATATTAAATATCTATAATTAAATATTAATATTAAATAAATGATATTAAATATTAAGACAATTCAATCTAATTTTCCTCGTAGAACACAAATAACTAATTTCTTGAAGTTGTTTATGAGTATGCTCGCCATAGTATCCAAGGGGAGATTCCGTCTGGGCCTATAGCCTTTGTCACATCCAACTCTAGTAAAAACTTCCTTACTTCCCCACTGGTAATCTCAAACTCTTCTAGGTGTTCCTGGTTAACAATTTCCTCTCTTATCTCTGGAATTTCTCCTTGCTCCAAGGTGAAGACCTGGAATTTCTTATTCAGTTCCTCACACACTTCCTTGTCGTTTGTAGTGAATCTTTCTGCCCCTATCCTTAATTTCATTACCTGTTCCTTTACTGTTGATTTTCTCCTGATGTGGCTGTGCAGCAATTTAGGTTGAATCTTTGCCTTGCTTGCGATGTCATTTTCGTATTGTCTTTCTGCCTCTCTTCTCATCCTGACATATTCATTCCTGGCACTCTTGTATCTTTCTCTGCTCTCAAATGTCCCAGTTATTCCTATGGTTTCTCCACGCCCTTTTACTTTGCTGCTTAGCTAGCCAACATCTCTGATTAAACCATGGGTTTCTCATCTTCATTTCATTGTTTTCCTTTTGGACTGGGACAAACTTGTTTGCTGCTTCCTTGCACTTCTGCGTGATGTAGTCCATCATGTCTTGGGCCGTCTTTGCCCTGAGCTCTGTTTCCCATGTTATATCTGTTATGAATTTTCTTATTTCCTCATAGTTTCGGAATGCCAGCCTTTTGTTTTCAGTACCCCTCCTCAAGTTCACTAACCTTACTTCAACCAGATACTCAAACGTCAGTACACTGTGGTCGCTCATTCCTACTGGTGCCTCAAAGCCAATTTTTCTTATGTCGGAGCCGTTCAGAGTGAAGACTAGGTCGAGTCTCGCTGGTTCATCGTTTCCTCTCATCTTTTTGGGTTCTCTGACATGCTGGCTTAGAAAGTTTTTTGTCGCCACCTCCATTAGTTTGGCTCTCCATGTATCCTCTCCTCCATGCGGTTCCTTGCTCTCCCAGTTAATTCCGTGATTAAAGACCCCTATGATGAGCAGATGGGATCTATTTCTACAGGCAGCAGAGGCTGCGCTCTCTAACGCTTGTAGTGTTAACTGCCATGTTGTTGTTGTCCTACTCTTGACTGGGCCTTCTGTCATTTGGTGGAGGGTTATATATCACTGCTACTACTATTCTTGGTCCACCCATTGTCATGGTGCCTGTTATGTAGTCTCTGAATCCCTCACAGCCCGGGATAGCCATCTCCTTGAAACTCCATTCCTTGTGTGTGTGTGTGTATTTACCTAAGTGTAATTACCTAAGTGTAGTTACAGGATGAGAGCTACGCTCGTGGTGTCCCGTCTCCCCAGCACTCTTTATCATATAACGCTTTGAAATTACTGACGGTCTTGGCCTCCACCACCTTCTCACCTAACTTGTTTCAACCGCCTACCACTCTGTTTACAAAAGTTAATTTTCTTATATTTCTCCAGCAGCTTTGTTTCGTTAGTTTATGACCTCTTGATCTTGAAGTTCCGGGTCTCAGGAATTCTTCCCTATCAATTTTTCCGATTCCTGTTACTATTTTGTATGTAGTGACCATATCGCCTCTTTTTCTTCTGTCTTCTAGTTTTTGCATATTTAAATTGTAATCGCTGGAAAGGCAAAGAGTTATGGGTGACACGATAGAGGTTTAGAAGAGGAAAGATGGACATACCAAAGGGAATATTAGTAAGGTATTAATAGACCAACACAAGATAGAACACGCAACAATGGGTATAAATTGAATAAATTTAGATTCAGGAAAGACTTGGGTAAATACTGGTTCTGTAGCAGTGTTGTTGGTTTGTGGAGCAATTTCCGTGTAACATAAGAGAAGTAGGATTTCTTGATTGTTTCAAGCGTAGGTTAGAAATTCATATATGAATGATGTAATGTGGATATAAATAGGAACTGCCTCGAATGGGCCAATAGGCCTTCTGCAGTTCCCTTCATTCTGCCTCATATGGCCAGTAAGCCTTCTGCTGTTACCTTTATTCATATGTTCTAATGCGTACAAGTTCATGAATGGACATAACAAAAGAGAATTACTATGGTATTAAAAGTATCAACACCAAACAATGTGTATCAATTTAATAAGTTTAGATTTCGGAAATGCCTGGGTAAATCCTGCATTAGTAACAGGAGTGTTGGTTTGTGGAACCAATTACTGCGTAAGATAAAAGAAGTAGTATCCATTGATTGTTTCAAGCGTAGACTGGACATATATATATGAATTTGATTGGGTGGTTATAAATAGGAAAGGCCTCGTATGTTCCAATAGGACTTCTGCAGTTACCTTCATTCTTAGGTTCTTATAATAATACATAGGTAATGATGATAAAGTTACAGGATATGTGCTTGTTGGTGGTGAGATTGCAAAACTGATCTGAGTAATTACGACCAGTAAGAATGCAATACCAAAAAAATTAATGCATACACAAACAAATCCACAAGCGCCGTGATGAGGGTGTACGGGAATGATGGGATCATCCCTGGCGTACATTCGAACCCTCATCATTGCCCTCGTGAATTTGTTCATTTGATGCATCGCGCTATTGTGATTTCTGTGTGTTTTAATGCATACATGTTCAAAATAGGGAAAAGAGGATACTAAGAACGTTTTTCTCCAAGCGTTAGTAATGAAATACTTATTCTTCGGCTGCAAATTGCTTTGTTATATTTCTGTAGTTCAGATTTGGTCGTTAGAATATACAATGGACATGAATTCACTGGAGAAAGCGTCCAGCGAAGGATGATAAAGTTAATTCTCCCTCGCTCTATTAGGACACGATTGCATGTCACCAGACTTCACCTGACTAGATTTAGTACAAATTCCGCCTGCGCAACTCATACCTTCCCCCTCCACAGATCTCCAGTATCATCTATTGATACTGGTGATGGTAATGGCTTAAAAGGGCCACCACTTACGGACTATTCATGCCCGTACCACCTTTTGGGTGGCTTAATCTTCATCATCATCATCACTCATACTTTCATTTGCTTGATCAGTCCTCTCTTAGTAGCACTGTTGCCTTACTCTCGCCCGTTGCTGTAGCCATGGTCAAGACTAAGCCATCTGTGGAGACTTTCGTCTTGCCCAACAAGCTTCTGATGATTAAGGAGCAAGTAAGAATAATGGAACTCTCAACAGCCAAGATCTCCAAGCTCAGGCGTCGCAACAAAGGCTTGCACCGATATGTTGACCAGACCACACACTAGAAGGTGAAGGGACGACGACGTTTCGGTCCGTCCTGAACCAATCTCAAGTCGATTGTGATGAGGAATGATTGATTGATAAACATTAAGCCACCCAAGAGGTCGCACGGGCATGAATAGCCCGTAAGTGGTACATTTTTTTTCAGTATTCTGAGGTTGCATTTAATCATCAAGCTGTTATCGCGGGGGAGGATACTGCTTCACAGTCTTTATGAGGGTCCAGCTGCTGCTGGACACCTTCGTTGACCAGGAGAGTGGATGTGTTGATGGCTTCAGGGTGGCCACTGCAAGATTCAGGAACCCTTAAAGCTCTTCTAAGGTCGTTGGTTGCTTCACATTCCAGAAGATAGTGAAGTAATGGCTTTTATGTGACAGTTGAAGAAGATGTACTCTCTGTCGGGGTTCACCAATCTCCCAGTTGCGTCTGTAACCTAGACGTAGTCTATATAACCTAACTGCTATTTCCCTGTGGATTCCTTTTGGGATATTTCTAATTTGGTTGCCTGAAGATACCATGTTGCAGAGGGCGAACCTTCAGCTATTCTTTGGTGTAGGTAGACTTTGTTGAGGTGTGAGAGTTTTTTGGTGATGATATTTTTTATGTTCTCCAGGCTGGGTTGAATTGTTTTATGTATCACTGGATGACGAGTTGCCAGTTTAGCAATTTCATCAACTTTCTCATTTAATGAGAAATGGGATGGGATCCAGTTTAAGGTTATGTTGAGTCCTTTGCCTTTAGCGACTGCCTTTAGCGGATACAAAATGGTGGTAATTATTTCCACGTTATCTTTCCACTGTTTTTGTCCTAGTATTTGAAGTGCAGCTTTTGAGTCTGTGTGTATGATTGCATTTTGAGTGTTTTGTGCAATCACATATGCAAATGCCTATTGTATGGCAAACAGCTCAGTTTGGGTTGATGATACTAGTCCTCCTAGTCTCCAATATGCCTGTATGCCGTGCAAAGAGCAGCGCCAGCACTCTCATATTGTGTCCACCGATCCGTTTGTGAAGATGTGGGTGGCTCCTGCTACTGCTATACATTTGCTCTTCTATTATGCGCCTTAGGATTGTCGGATCATAGGCAGCCTTTTTCATTTGGAGACTTTCTATTACTATTTTGAAAGTAGGCTCTTCCCACGGTGCAGGAGTGTAATTTGGGTGTGGATGATCACCCTCTCTATCAAGAATCATGCTTTTTAAATGTAGTCTGTTTAGGACTTTTCCTGCTCTTGCAGCCCAAGAGTTTCCATTGTTTTGACCTAGTCCAACCACCAAGGCCTGCCGTACTGGGATTGGATCAGAAGAAATAATTATCTTGCTGATAATCTTATCTGATATCTAATCTGATATCAGATAATATCTAATGCTGATATTATCTAATGCTGATATAATGCTGATATTATCTAATGCTGATATTATGCTGATATCTAATCTGATAATCTTGCTGATAATTATCTTGCTGATAATAAGTCTCCGTGGTGTAGTGGTAAGACACTCGCCTGGCGTTCCGCGAGCGCTATGTCATGGGTTCGTATCCTGGCCGGGGAGGATTTACTGGGCGCAAATCCTTAACTGTAGCCTCTGTTTAACGCAACAGTAAAATGTGTACTTGGATGAAAAAACGATTCTTCGCGGCGGGGATCGTATTCCAGGGACCTGCCCGAAACGCTACGCGTACTAGTGGCTGTACAAGAATGTAACAACTCTTGTATATATCTCAAAAAAAAAAAAAAAAAATTGTAGCTGTCCTTTGAGATATTCTTTCCTGTAGAGAGGGCAAACCCGTCTCCAGAAACTCTAAGAGTTTCAAGCCTAGTCCACATGGGGGCTCCCAGTGCGGCTCTCATAGCATTGTTTTGGGCAACTTCAAGCTTTTTCCACTGTTGGTGTGATAGATTTGTGAGTGCAGGTGCGGCATAATCGATCACTGATCTGACTGCCTGTACATAGTATGTGCGAAGGACTTGCAGATTGGCTCCTCCAGAGAGGGAGGTTAGCGACCTGAGGATTGCCGTCCTGGCCGCAGTTCGCTCTCTCAAGTAAGTGACCTCAGCATTAAAATTCATGTGTGTGTCCAGGATTATTCCTAGGTACTGATAGGTGTCCACCCATTCGATTGGTTGACCCTGTACTGTGAGTTGGATGTTGGGCTTCGCTATTTTTATGGGCATGGCTTTTGACTTTGAGGGGTTGAGTTTTATCCCAATCTGTTTTGCCTCTTAGATGTAGTCTAAGAATTTTGGGTGCAAGGCGCGCTGCATCCCTTCCTTTTATGATGATGACAAAGTCGTCCGCGTAGTTTAGCAGCCTGCAGTGATGTGGAAGTTTCAACCTCATTATTCTTTCCATTAAACAGTTGAAGAGAAGAGGGCTGGTGATGAGGAAGTAGAGACAGGCAATAAATAGGCAAGAGAGAGCTGAGGAGCAAAGTAAGGTGTAGTAGAGGGGATAGTAATAATAATAAGAGCTGCAGAAGGCCTATTGGCCCATACGAGGCAGCTCCTATTATAACCACCGAATGAGAAGGAGATAGGAATAAGAAGAGGATAGCAAGGGAGCGTAGGAGAAGAGAGAAAGAAAGAAATTAGAAGGGGTAGGCTTATGTTAGGTCACGTTTGTTAGAAAGATTAGAGCATTTGAGTATGAAGACGAATTTTATTTGCTACTATAGATTCGAGTAACTTTCCCACAATAGACGTTAGGCTAATTGGTCGATAGTTAGACGCAAGTGATCTATCTCCTTTCTTAAAAACTGGTATCACATTAGCAACTTTCCAAAACTCTGGCACTCTGCCTGACTCTATTGATTTATTAAATATGATTGACAGTGGGTCACAAAGCTCCTCTTTGCATTCTTTCAGCACCCTGGCAAACACTTCATCCGGCCCTGGGGATTTGTTTGGTTTGAGTTTTACTATTTGTTTAAGAACATCCTCCCTGGTAACTGCTAAACTCGTCAACTTGTTCTCGTCCCAACCCACATAAACTTGTTCGGCTGAAGGCATATTGTTAAGTTCCTCTTTAGTAAATACAGATACAAAATATTTGTTAAAAATACTTCTCATCTCTTCATCACTTTCTGTTATTTGACCTGTCTCAGTTTTTAATGGACCTATCCTTTCCCTAGTCTTAGTTCGATATAACTGAAAAAACCCTTTAGGATTTGTTTTTGCTTGCCCTGCTATACGAACTTCATAGTTTCTTTTTGCTTTCCTTATCTCTTTTTTAGCATTTCTAACCAGTTGTACGAATTCCTGTTCTAAAGTGACCTCCCCATTTTTAATCCTTTTGTACCAAGCTTTCTTTTTACCTTTAAGGTTCTTCAAATTCTTTGTTATCCACTTTGGGTCATTAGTAATCGATCTATTCAATTTGTGTGGTATACTACGTTCCTGTGCTTTGTTTAGAATATTCTTAAATAAGTTATATATTGAATCCACATCGAAATCCCCATTTACATAACCTATCGCTGGGTTGATGTCTCGCTCCAAGACCGGCCCACACCCCATACCCAAGACTTTCCAATTAATTTGACCCCAAAAATTTCTTAGGCTATTAAAATCATCTTTTCGAAAATCTGGCACTTTAACAGAATTTTCTCCTACAAGGTCTATTCCATTCTATGCTAAATCTGATTTCTTTGTGATCACTGTTCCCTAGCTCGCTCCCTATTTCGATGTCATTGATTTGTGTTTCCCTGTTAGTTAACACTAAATCTAAAATATTATTTTCCCGTGTTGGTTCCTTAATGTGTTGCGTAAGAAAGCAATCGTCAATTAATTATAGAAAATCTTCTGCTTCACTATTCCCTGTTTTGTTCAACCAGTTTATTCCACTAAAATTAAAGTCACCCATGACATAAATACTGTTAGATCTAGATGCCCTAGATATTTCATCCCATAGATTCTTTGCTTCCATTCTGTCTAAATTTGGTGGCCTATATATAACTCCTATTATAATATTATTTGCTTTTTCGTTTAATTCTATCCAAATAGTTTCTGTGTGTGGCTCAGTTTTGATTCCCTCTTTGAGACTACATTTCAAATTGTCCCTAACGTATATGGCTACTCCACCTCCTCGTCTAATATATCTATCTGTGTGAAATAGTTTAAATCCATTTATTTGATATTCAGCTAATAATTCTCTATTATCTACATTCATCCATGTTTCGGTATGTGCAATAATATCTATTTTTTCTGTGCAGACAAGAGCATTTAATTCGTTAATTTTATTTCTTCGACTTCTACTGTTAGGGTAATATACCCTAAGTGAATAGTTATTTTGAGGCCCTTCTCTTTCCCTGATCATTTTGCCAATTCCTTTCTCCCACAAACACATACTTTTATTACCTCCTTCCTCCAAATCAATTTCCATACCTCTATCTACTAACAGTTTAAACCCAAACAAACACCTCTAACCACTTCTTCCAACGAGTTCACGATTACGACGTTCACTATTAACGTTCAAAGATTACGTTCACCACCATAGCTGCGGCCACCCAGGCTGCCACACAAGGATTCTACTGCTTCGGCCTAAAAATAAAGACACCACCAAATAAAAAAGAAACGATACCATGAGATCCAGTAGTGCTTTAAGTGCTACGAGCTCTCCCACCCGACCAACAAGTGTCACCGCCCTGTCCAGAGATGCAGCCTGTGCGCACTGGACCATCACTACTACATATGCAAGGCAACAGTCCATCGCTGCTTGCTCTGTGATGGCAATCACCCCGCAATTTCCTACCGCTGCCCCCGCAGACAGGAAAGCATCAAGGCCCAGGTTGAAGCCAAGAGAAACAACCCTTGTACCTCCTCGACCAGAGCCCCAAGCGTTCAACCCACCACCTTAGCTCTCACTAATCGACCAGAAGACTTTCCGGTCTTACCAACATGTGTCTCCTCCCAGCAGGCGACACAGCCTTCTCACTGGGGACCCAAGGTCCCGCAGGCTCCTTCACAACCCCCTACATCACATGCAGGCATTATCCCTGGTCTTCTTAAACTAGCGGAAAGGCTTGCAGGACCTGATAACCAGCGCTTTGTTAGTGAACTGAACGCATTATACATAGACAATGGCCTGGCCCCATCATAGCCACTAGCGTAAATCTCACTGCCTCCTCTACCACTCCGGAGACTACCACCAAGACCAGACTCCGACACCGACTCCAGAACCGCCCATGACCCGGGCGACACAAACAGAGGTAATTCCTTCTCCAGCTCCCAACACTCCTACCATCACAGTCTCAGCAGCCGCGCTAGCAGACGTGCTGTCTACAAACGATAACAGCACCACCAGCGCTCCTGAAATATCTACAACCACCAATCAACGACACCTAAGCCTACCTAAGGCTGCGAGGCGAAAGACAAAAACACCCACTACGGAGGTTACGGACTCCTCAGACGAGGAAATCATAGTAGGAGCTCCAGCGCCGCATCACAAATACGACACATACACGGTTCAAGACTTCCTCATGGAGGCCACGTCACCAAACTCCAACGACAGCACTACTCAGCCAAAGTCGCAGGCAAAGAAAAAACGGAAAACCTAGAGGTCGACACTAATCCCACCAGCTCCATAACTGGTATAGCCAGCCCTCCAGGCTGAAAACCCAACCCGTCCTCTTAAAAATAACGTCACTTTTGGCTCGTATGCGCGCTATGGCCAAATTTGGACGTAATTTGAAATGAAATTGACTCACAAAAAGTGACGTACTGTCCCGTTTTCTGTTTGAGTCGTCCGGCCGACTCTGTAAGGTTAGAATAGATGATTTCAATTCACGTTTTTCATAACGTTTTGAAACTTTATGAGAATTTCCTGCCCAACTCAACCTATCAGAGGACCCTTAACTTACTGTTGTTAAAAAAAAATCCAAATTTATTTTCATTTTTTTTATTTTCAAATTACGTCCAAATTC